>KL280517.1:38854-56506 GCA_000699545.1 Podiceps cristatus | reverse complement strand
TTTGGTTACCAGCTGGGGTTAAAACATGACAAATGCTTTACTGATTAGCAAGTTCATATGTCTATACTCACATCATTTTTCATTTTAACATTACATTTAATATTTACAGGAATCTGTTTAATAATGAAATTGATATTCCCCCTGATTAGCTCTTGTGTTGTATCTTGTACAGCCAGATACATCAGCATTACCTACAGAAGACACAGTGGGTGTCCTGTAAGTGAAAGTGGTCAAGGGACCTGGGTTCATCTTCAGATATAGAAGACCCTTATAAAAAGAAAGCATCTGTGCTAGCTTCATGAGCAAACTAAAAATGACTGACCACTTCTAAACATTTACATAGTAGACAAATACATCACATTCGTAACATGGAGGAAGAAGTTATTAACTGAATTCTAACCAAATACATTTTGAAGTCATCAATGGTCATACTACTAACTCTACGATGATTTGCAGTGTTTATAGCTTTTGTAAATAGGTTTAGTTGAAGGTTATTACATGTCTTTTAGTCTCCTCAGTGTCAGAGTACAGAATGTATCTAACATTAGGTACATGTTTAGAAAATTCAGCCTTGAAAAGAAGTTTGATCTACTGCTATTTCAAGACACTGAGCTTCTAGACACTTCAAGCACAGTACAGAATCTACTGCTACAAAGATCTCAGTCCCTGGCAAACAGAGAATGACATTAAGAGAAGGTACTCAAGATCTTTACTAAAGTCATCACACTACTGTGCCTATGACTGTTTCTCTTAAATATCTCCAAACTAAGTATTAAACAGTCACATTTGAAACAAATGTATACGGGTAGACAGAAACACAGACTTATATCCCCTCTCTCTTTTTCTAGACTTTCCCAGTTGTGCACCATTAGCTCTTCTATAGAAAATAATACTAGTAATCAAACTACTTGACTTTTTAAAAAAAATCCTACCAAAATATGCTATTTTCTTTTTACTCGACTTTTCAGCACAGCTTTTTCTTGCCAAGCTGAAGTAGACAGGTCTTCCCTTTCAATTACTTTGTAAACTTTTTCTTAAAAATAGACAACACAGAGAGAAAAATCTCAGTTCTTAAACAGACTGTTCAGATGTAAAACTTGAAAATTACAATTACTTTTTTTTGGCTAACAGTTTTCTGTCCCTCCTTGACCAGTTTCATCAACTGCAACTATTGAGAAAGAGATTTACGTTCACCCAAAACCATTTCAAAACGGACTGATTTTCATTGAACTATCATAATGCAAGAGAAAAGAGATTTGGGTTTGAACATACAGAAGAAGAAATCTGGAGAACTGAATTCAATAGTTTGTGCCTATCTTGCACATGTGGCTGTTAACCTTTCAAAGGGAATACAAGATGTTGTCTTGGTCAGAGCTTGAGGTAACAAACCTAACTGGATGCACGGATATGTAAAAGAGCTAAGTCTGCCAGGTCTTCATACGCTGTGCACAAGTCCGCAGACGGGACTAGGGATACTGCCTGGACAGGCCTCCTGCGGGTCTGCAGGACGTGTTTCCCTCTCTGCAAGGCTAGATCATGCCAAAGGAAAATAGGTGCAGATTTCATTTCTGTTCTCTCTAAACCCACTTATGATGTTACTCTAAGCAACAAAATTAACTTCAGCTGTTTACTCATACATATTGTGGGCATAATGCCGAAATGATATTGTGAATATAACTAATTGCACACAAAACATTGAGATCATCAGATACACAGTGCTATGAGAATGCAAATATATAAAAATATGTATAAAAATTAACTACTGCAGTTTTCTATCAAGATACTATTTATGTATACTATTTATGTAACTATTTAAATATTTTTATTTTGAAACCCAGTAGGTACATAGTCAGAGGAAAAAAGTAACAACACCCCCTCACATCCATCAATTACAGTGGCGGTGCCAGGTGGGTGCTAGTATAATTCCATTTGTTATCCATTTAGGAAGGTCAGATTCTAGTGAACTAGACCACACCAAGGTCAGGACTGGTAGCAGTGCATTGATCATATATAAAAGCCACTAAACACATGAAAGGAATTACAGTAGATCACACATCAAACATTTTGGCCCTGTGCTTCCTTCCTGTAGTCCTACGGGCAGGAAATGTTCTACATATCCTGTAAGGTGACCAGACATTTAAAAGTAGCCCCTTGTTCTAAAGGCTCTGGTACAGTAATTGCATGAAAAGAAGCTGAAGAACTTCTGCAGTGCAGTTGTCTTCTAGAGTTGTATCTGGAACACAATATGAATGATCCCATAATGATAAGGTATGGTACAGTAAACTATAAAGTAATTGCAGTCTCTCTCTCAAAAAAAACAAAGCTGATGTTTGTAGATGTGCATTTAGATGTCATAGTTATAATTACTTTTGTAATTTTATTGTTTAAATTCCTCAGTAAAAATAACAGCATGTGCAAGCCTGAACTTTTAAAGATCAGTTTTTCATTTTTATACTGTTTAATGTTTAGACAGTATGAGGAATCTCATTATAGTTTTGAAGCAATCACCAAAATTCAGGGAGTATAGTATAAATATACAGTTGACAGACAGTATATTGCTAAGTATGCACAATTCCAAAGAAAGGTCTGTATGATATTTTTGGATGCCAAATGTTTCTAGAAAAAACAAGTAGAATAGAGTTTCTCTAAACAGAGTCAGTGAGGAAAGAGGTAGAAGAGTTTAAATGGGTGACATGGAAGTCTGGGGTGGGGTTTAGCAAAAAAATCCGAAAATACAATATAACCCAAAGACTTTTCTGATTTTGTTTCATGGTAGAAAGATTTTTATCTCAAAACTTAATGCTGTTTGGCAGTAAAAGGATTTTTAATTTCGATGTTTCAAATATTTCATGTGTACTTGGTTCACCACATACCTAAGGTAAAAAATCTTGTAATTTTCCTTTTGCTTTCATCCTGTATTTTACTTTGTTTTAGTTGACTCACCTAGTTTAGTGGTACAATACCTCAGCCTTTTCAGATGTTCTATAAATTCACCTGGAAATATTGAGGTTGAGTTTCACTGAACACAGTCTTCATGTTTCATGCATGGGATTTCTTTCAATGGTGTGGTACAACCTGGTACAATGGTCCAAGCCAGAAGACATACTGTCCACAGTGTGTTTGATAAGCTGACATGGGACAGGATTTATTTTCACTGTTGTGTCAGTATATTGAACTCATACCTGGACATCAATCAAATTCTATACAAAGTAGTATAGAACATTAGAAATAAATAAATACCAGTTTTCCGTTATATTTAACAACAGGTACTAATGTATATCTTTCAGCACATCTATGTTGTAACAGATGATGTTTATAGCATAGATAATACAACAAGAAACCACTTCTAAATATGAATATTTAACTTTCCAAGTCAATCCAGATTTACCTTTGGCACTGATTAAATTAGATTCTCAAGATGCCACTTGTATTTTTCTTTTTGCAGAATCATCGTATTCATAATGGTAAGCTGAAACTATTTTTAAAATACTGTATATGATATTGTAAAATATGTCAATAACAAAGTCTTAAAAATTGTCTCCTTTAATTTTTCTTTTCTGAAGTCCTTGCACTGCTTTTTCCATTTAAAAATCACTGGGAATCTGTCTTGGTGAAAACTCATTCCAATTTCAATATAAAATATATTACCTTTCATGTTAAAAATCAGTATTTTGTCTTCCTTAAAACCCCTTTAAACTCTTTTTAATGGCACTTCCAAATTCAATATGAATCTATGCTTAACAAGATATTGAAGGGGAGTTTACTTCTAAATACACTTTTGTAGAGGGGAAAAATAAGAAAAAAAAGACGTAAGCAAATTTCTTAATTTATTCTCAGTGATTCTTGGGACAGCAAAGGGCAGAAATTATTCATAATCATACTAAAATAAGAGAGATAATGAATAATGTATATTTCACTTTCCCAAAAGAATTCAAATTTATCTTGTGTGTGCCAAAAGAAAATAAAAGACTATGATCTGACTAGAGCGGCAGTATATTTTCAACTTTTTCTAATGAGGTGTAGAAGAAACTAGAGCCATCCATACCAATCTGATCTTCCCACATGAATCATTCCCTGAAAAACACAAAGAATGGCACCTTTTATACATGTTATGAGCTGCATGGGACCACTTGAATCTTTACCTTTCTTGTCTTGTGTGTTTTAAGGCTATAATGATATGATTAAGGCATGCCACTTTTTTATTATCTTATATATTAGTATGCCTTTGGATGGCATTAGAAAATTTGGAATTCAGCAGAAATGTAGGGATTCATTTTATTTAAAATAGCTTTAGACACAAAAAATAGTGGAGGACAGTAAAATAATTAGGCTCAACCAGACCTCCCCCAGCTCACGGGTATGAAACTGTAGACAGCCACTGATAGTCTGTTGAAACTAGACCGGTCCTTGCTTCTCCATTCTGAAATGCAATAAATACAAGTCGTATGATCCTAATATTTAGATTTATGGAGATTTACTAGCATCAAAAGTAAGACTCAAGTTGCCTCAGGAATGTACCAAGACGGGCTGGATGGAAAGATGGCCCTTTAATCCTGAACACAGGGGTAAGCTGAGGGTATAGAAATGATTCTTTTGCAGCAGAATGTGGAAAATTAAAAGATGTCAAGACATCTGTAGAAAAGGAAGTAAAAATCACCTAAATATTACAAAAAGTGACTGTTGAGAAGCTTATAAATTTCCTGTTGAAATCACAATTAGCCTACTTGAGAAGTCCAGATTTGCCTGAACGTTGAATTTTTTTCATGACAAACCAGTATTTTTACAGACATTCATTCTTTTCCTGCTTTCTTCTTAATTTAGGTTCCAAATCAACTGGTTTCTCAAGATATTGATGCATATGGGAATGTTAATTCTCTTTGATAATTGCCACAGTCTCCTCTTCAGACATAATAATTGCATCTACTATACTGTATTTTCAGGCAAGGAATTTGGTGTACTGCCACTCTTCCCAGACCTTTCTCTTTTTTGAAGATATTATACCTCTCTAAAACTAACTTTCCTGAAAACGCATCTTGAATATTTGTACCTTCGTGACTTAAATTCAATTTTAATTTTCTTCAGCTATGCCTTATATAATGAGTAAGTCCTGAATTCAGAGAGGTCAATGAAAAATCATCAGTGCCCACAAAATGTTAAGGTTCTATGACTTTTACTTTCCCCCAAAAGAATTACAGCTTTGAGTTCACATATCTGTGGGCAAACTCTGGCTACACAGACAGAAGCTAACTAAAAGACAAGACCTCAGTTATATAGAAAATGATTGTTCCACTTCCATGTTTAGTTCTTCCTAGAGGAAATTTAGTATCAGCCACATGCTAATAAACATTTCCAGTTCACTTAGTGTAAAGGCAGGCATGTCCATTTTGATTCCTAAAGGAATGAAGAGCTGAAAGACAATTGGTCAAAAACTGGTGTTACTCCTGTCTTTTTTTTTTATAAAATATTAGGACTTGAACAATTAAGGTGGCATTATCAAAACACAGGACAAAACGCAATTTATCTTGTAAGTTTTCTCCTTTCTTTGCTTAGAGAATTCTTCTTGAGTATAACAAAGTACAGAGTGCCCTTAAATCCCCTTGTTTTGCATTAGTCCTTATTGGATTTTTATAGGTTTCTTGTCAACTGCTTGAGAACCAGATAAAGCATAATCACAAAACCTTCCAGCTTTCCTAAGATCTGTTATAGGTTTTTTTTCCCCATCACAAAAAGCTTTTGAACATCCATCTCTTCCATTGTGAAAGTAAAATATCCTTCTGAACAAACCACTCCTTCGCAAGCATTTTCCAGTTTGTTCTGGCTTTGCAGGAGCACTGAAGAAAGAAGTGCTCCATTACAGCATAGTTCATTTGTGGAGATTACAATATACCTTCTGATGGTATTTCACCAGTTCTTTTAGGAACTTAAGGTAAAGCTTTTAGGTAAGTTATTACTAGAGACCTCATCTCCTCTTTACTATATGGTTTCTGTTCTTTCTCAAAGAATGACTAACAGAATCACTCCTAAAAGTCAAGCACATTCTCCTTGACTTACATCCATTAGAGAAAGTTTTCAAGAACTAACAACTTTGACAAAGGGTGTAAACTTCCACTGAGAAAACAAGAAAGATTTTCTAAAAGAAGGAAGAGGCTAAAGCTATTGAGAAGTATCCTGCACATCACTGAAAGGACTAACTTTTTCCAAACATCTTTAATTTAGTGAAGCACCTAGAAGATGTGGAAGGATGCAACAAAACTTCAAGAGATATGCTTAAAAGGTCAGTTTACAAACGAAATTCTGAATGCCTTAAAATCCGTAATAAAGCTACAACTACAAACCACACATTCTGAGTCCCATTCTTACAGTCAATTAAACCCACTAATTCCTCCATGTTATTAAATAAAATACTGCAACTTAAATTTACAAATAGTTATTTCAGACTGAAGTGACTGTAGCTTTTTGTTTCTTCTATGATGAAAAATAAATTGGTAGCTTTTGTTTTCAAAGTATACTACTGCTACATTTTAAACTACGATACCAATATATTGAACTTTTTGAAAGTAAACTTTTACATGTACACATGCACTACTTTAAAAGGATTATTTATGTAGCGTATTTCGAAAATGCTTTAAAAGATGAAAAACAACAAATGAGACCTATTAGGAAATTGACCTCAAAACTCATCTTTAGGACAAAAGTATGAAATATATCTAAAAATCTTAGAGAACCAGAGAGTACAGGTAAAGGACATGACAAAAACGGAGAGCCCAAACTCAAGAGGATTTTAATTCATTACAAACTGTTGCTGAGGTAGCTTTTGGCAGCAGGAGACAATGTATTCCTGGAAACCTACATCCTGCCATAGGAAACCACAGAATACACCATTGCTTTTGTAAACATTAAATATAAAGCCTTCACACTAAATCAGTTAAAACCTACTATTCAGATGTACACAAGCTTGTTAGAGATGTTTTTTAACAGAGATTTTAAGCAAGCTCCAGTTACGGGGTAATACAGGCAAGAATCATCCTCATCTACTCAAAATATCCATGTGTATTCACAACATTAACAATGAAGACTACAGATTCCAAAGTCAGGTAGTTCAACCAACTCCATGAGGCACCCAAAACATATAAATGGTGGTGGGTATGAAGAAAACTGAGTTTTACTTTGGAGCTTAAAAAACTCCCACAAGGGCACTACACAGATACAAACACACACACAAATACCCGGCTCACTACACTGCCCATTTGGGAAACAGCAGATTCTATCATCTGTAGTTAGTTTGAGTCCAGTTTAGTAAATATAGTTGCCTATTTTTTTTATAAGCTGCAATGTGTGAAGAATACAGTATGTAGATTTTAAAAATTATTTCTAGAAAGCAACTTCTGCAACACTTGCAGTTACGTACTATATCAGGCATTATTTTATTATGCCAAGAACATAGAAAAATCAACCATTGCAAGCTCTCTGAAGAACAAAGTGTATTGAACCAGTCTGAACCAATGCATAGCAGATAATTCCATTCCTCTTGATTTTTTCTTTAATATATATACACACATTTATACACATGCAGCCTTAAACTGGAAAACAGAAACATTTCAGATTTGCTTTGCAGCTCGATTTGCTAATCTGCAAGTTTCTTCCTGTTCCTTGAAAAAAGCTGTCACATACAAACATTAAGTGATACTATTCAACAGTTAAATAACTGCTTATCAGGAAGAGTTCAAAACTGTTCTGTTCCTATGCTGGAAGTACAGGATATATAGATGTATAGATACTTCTAAATTCTATTTGTATCACCTCAACACCTCTTTATTTTTTATTGCTGGAGAACACACACTATTATGGCAGAAATATGGAGTATCTGTGATTTATGCCAATCATTGACATTGAACAATGGAGATGCCTGATGCTATCTCTGTATTTTATTAATCTCAACATGTACTTGTGTTAGCCATTAACATACCAGTGTTAGCCATTGCCTTCTCACAGAAAAAAGTCCCTAACAACTAAAAGAATCAGAAGGCATGAAAAATATTTTGAGAGGATGAAGAATGCCACATTTATCTTTGTGTCCCACAACTAATAAACACCATAAGAATATGAACCAGTCCTAAAAACAAAAAAAGCTTCTGAAATGCAATAAAACCCCTGTATATAACTTTTTTTTTTTTTTTTTTTTTTTTTTTTTACTACAGCATAATCAGGTTTAACAACAATAATGGGAGATAAAGAAGTGTGCATAGTAAGAGCTTAAACATTACAAACATTAATCATGACACTTAAAGAATACAATTTGAGTTGCTCAGCATAACAGTAACAAGGATTTAATTTTGCCATGGGAGCTTTGAATAGTATCCCACAGAGAAATATGCTCAAATAACATACACCTTCTGTATATTTCTGATAATCCTTTTTGTTAAATAATTGAAAACCAAAGTAGGAATACTTAAAAAGCGTTAAATGGAAAAGATAGACATTGGCAAATAGTTTCGTAAAAGAAAGAAATCTTCTATCCAAAAAGTAGTTTAAGAACTGTGGTATGAATTTGTCATAGATAAAACCCTTTGAGGGACATCAGAGAACCCACAAATATTTATGGAATGAACCGCAATCTGTATACAGAAGTTAACAAATGTCTCATTACAAATGGGATATGGTTTTCCCAGTAACAGAAGCACAACAACCTGCATTACATTTAACTTAATATCCTGTTATAATTAAAAATACTACAAAGAAAAAAAGTCTGCTTTATGTACTACTGAAAAATACTTTTCAACAAACAAAACATTTCTTGAAACCAAATCTGATGGAAAATATATTTGCTCACAGTTAAGAAAACTGTAATAGAACAATAAGCTTTTAAAAGCTTTCCTAAATTATTTTAGAATAAATTATTTATTGCAGCCGAGGTTTTGGGATGTTAATTTTCATTATATAACAACAGAAAAGTAACCTTAATTATGTGGATTCAATCATGTATTTTAAGAATCAGCAAAGGAAACACAGGGAAGAAACCTTAAGGAGTATAAAGTAATTGAACTCTACTTAAGTAACTTCTATAAGGGGACCAATCCCACTCTTGGCATTAATTCCTAAGGACCAATTAATTATTTTCTCCCACATGAACAGAAAACCAAACACCTCTCCTCATTCCCCCCAGTATTTTACAATAACAGGCAAAATATAAAGCTACTTGGTTAGAGAAAAAGAAAGATTAAAGGGAGGTAACTTGAAAGAAGAAAAGAAATGTAAAAACTTCAATAATATTGCTTTATAACATAAAACATACAACACAACTCACATAAAAATAAGCCTAGCTTTCAGTTGTCCTTTTATTTTCCAGTTTTACAGATTATCTGCAAAATTTTTCATTGCATTCAAGTTGCTGAGTATGTAAACTGTGAAAGGTATCCTGGGATTTTTAAATGGTATTTTATGTCTTTTTTCTTTGTCTCTGTGCCATTTTTTGTTTATCTTTTTAAACTGTTACAGTATGTTTAATAATGTTAATGCTGGATTTGAGAATTTTATTAAAATTCTTAGTTCATAGTGTCAGATTCTGAGCTGTATTTGAAAAGCCCGAAGCATGATGGCAGATTAAGCTGATCCAAGGCCAGGCTGCTGCAATACTACCCTTTTGCTAGGGCTAATCCTTGTGTGCCTATAAAATAAAAAGGCTCAGGGCAACAACCTGCCTGAAAAAAATTGCCCGATGTCCCCAAATTTTTTGAGCTCCTTCAGCTCCCTCGGCCAGCTCACTATACACAAAACTCATTATCCAAAGATGACTGTGGCTAAAGTAATGTTAAAAATCAACATTACATTCACCCCACACTGGGCTGCCTCAAGGAAGCCCAGGGCCACACTTTAATCCTTTAGCCCCTTCACTAGGCATGGCTAGTCTGCACATCACTTGCTTCGGTGGGCAAGTAAGAGACTTCTCAGAGTTCTTCAAACATGTTTTCTCTCCACCATAGTAAATCAAGAATTAATTTGGGGAAGAACTAACAGTCTGAAAAATACATTCAAAAGGAAGGGCAGGCCATTATTAGAGTTAAGAGAACCAAACAGTTACACAACCTGATTTCAGTGAAGAATTCACTGATTTCAGTGCTGGTTGGGGAGAAACAGATACATGAGATTTCTGAGAGGTTCGTTTAAAATGTGCAAAAGATTATGAAACAAAAAGGAGAAATGACTCTTCCTAGGGAGGAGACAACAAGAACATCAATAACCTTAAGGTGTGAATAAAAAAAACACCTACGCACAAGTATTTATCATCTAAAGATTAAATATCAACACAAGTAGATAAAAATATTAAGCATTTCAGCAGATAAAATAATACAATATAATGAAAAGTACAAAAAAATTAACCAAAATTCAAACAATTTTGGTTTGATTTTATTTTGATTAGCTTCACTATAATAGGCTTCATCACAACAGAATTGCCGGGTTCTTTTTTGAAAAAAGTAAATGGAAAAAAACTATGTCAACCAGCACCTCAAATCAGTACAAACAAAGGAAATCCTAATCTCTCCTCCACTCAGTCACCATAAACATGTTACAAATTTCAAAACTGAAACTCTATGAACTTCATGTGTCAAGCTCCATACACCACACAGCAAATACTAATTAACTGTGTTAAAACAGCATTTGAGACAGCAAGAAATACCAAAAGACCAAAGAAACTGAATTCAGGCTGCTGGGTATCATTAGCTTAGCCTTGACTCTGCAGAACATACAGTAGTTAAGATCACCCACAGCTGAGAAACCTTTTTATAGAACAAAGTGTAGCGCACTGGCACAACAGAGAAAGCAGCGCCCTTGTGAAAGTTTTACTTTACAACTGCTATTTACTTCTGACCTTAAGCTGTTAAATGACAGCATCATGATTAAACAGTCAAAGAAATAGAGTACATGCTACAATAAATTATATAAAATAGTGTATTGAACACTTTGTAGACTCCTTTTTTGAAGAGATGCTTCTCTCTTGCCGGTCTCCCAAGTTCACAGCTAGACTATCTGACCTGAGAAGTCCATGACCTGAACCCACAGGCCGGTTTAAAGGGAGTCTGAAAACCTATTCCTAATTTAGTTCTAAATCACACACAGGTGTTAGTGAGAATGAGCTATACCTGAATAATGACAGAGTCATAACCACGCTGTAAACTCAAATGCTTTAACCAGAAAAGCTAAACGTGGTTGCCCTAAGGACTGAGATCTTCACTCTACTGCAACTCCTTCACCACCTACCAAATGGACTAACAGAGTGAGGCAAAGAGCCAAAACAAGGCTTGAACACAGAGCATGAGGTTGTTATCATCATATTTGCCTGCTGAAGTGGGCTTGCAAGCCAGTCATAGCTAGCCAAGCATTGATCTGGAACTGGTACAGGAGGCCAGGGGAGACCACTGCGTTGCCCGGCTCTGCTAAAGAACGGGCACCTCCCGGAGGTGCCCAAGCTGAGAGGGGTTCTCCTCACCATGCCTCACCTCTGGAGCCCCTCCCGAACACAAGAGCAAGTTCCCATGATCTTCCAGGTCAAACCTGAAGGCATTTCAGAGATCTATGACGATGCTCTTTGAAATCTCTGCCTGCTTCTAGAGCAAAACTACTGGGCAAATATTCTCTTTGCATCTTCATAAAATTAATTTCATTCCTCCTCCCCCCTCTTCCTCATGATGGGCTGGGATGCTGCTGGAGTGCAGAACACATCTGTGCAAATACCTCAGCCAAGTCAGAAGCAGTGTGCCCAACTGAAAGGAATAACTTTGCAGATAAAATGTATATTAATTTCTCAAAACAAAATTCAAAGTAACAATAAATCATTGATGAGGGATGTGTTGTTTGTTTTTGGTTTTGTTTTTGTTTTTTTTTTTTAATATATGCATTGAGTTACTAGGAGACTTCAAAAAATAATGTTATCAATTTTACAGATTTCACCTTTGCTCTCTTTGAATGAATTGGTTATTCCTTTGAATTAATTCTTTATTGACATTTACTTGACAGGTTTTTTTCCCTGACATATTTAATAAAGTTTCCAAAAAAGCTGCCCTGATTAACAAAAAATGGATGCTTAAATGACACAATAACGCAGTGCTCTGACAGAAATGTTTCTATAAAGCCTATTTTAATTTGCTTTCCATAAGGTAGTGCACAAATAAACTAAAAATTATTCTAAAAATTGGGAAAAAAAATCATTGCTACTAGGTGAAAGAGAAAATACAAATTGGGTATGTGTATTGAGCACACAGTGATTAAACTGATGAATTAAGAGAAAAATAAAATTGTAGAAATGCTTTTCTTATTACGAAATTTATTCTGACTACCACAGTATAAGGAAATGTGCTTTAAATAACTGTATTTAGGAAAATTAGTTATGCATTATTGCAGATTCTATTAAAACTCACAATCAAAGAAATTTCAAGTAAAAGTAAGATTGATAGTTAAAGCTGAACATTTTTAAATTGAATTCCAAATATAAATGTAGCCTTGAATAGCTTTTGGTATTAGATAATTAACAAGCTACATTTCTGAAACTAAATGGGCAGTTCCAGCTGTTATTTTACAATTAGTTTCCACTGAGGGTTTTAAATTAATAACTGCTGCAACAGCCTCAAACATGCCAATGTTAATTAGGAGTGGCGTTTCCCTGTAATGCTATCCTTATATATGAATAATTTACTGGGCAAAAGGTCTAAGTAGACTTTTTTTTTTTTTTTTTTTTTTTTTTTTTTGCCACTCTACTAAAGATAGAAGAAGAGAGAAATGTATAGTAGGAAAAGACTTTACTTCAAAGTCCTATTCCAGAGAGAGGTATAACATTCTCATAGAAGATAAAGACGACTCTCCTAAGGCCCTTATGCTAAAAAAAGCATGGCTTCAAGTACAGTAGCAAAGGACAATATTTAGAACTTGCTATTTAATATGAATATTTTGGTTTAAACCCCAATTCAACAATTAATAAAGCTAAAGATTCATAAATGCAAACCAGAAAGGTTGCATATCCCAATTAAATGTAGAGAGAATCTTGTTAAAAAAAAAAAAAAAAACCAACCAGACAAAATTTGAGGAATAAAAGCATTGTGGTCTGAAATCTGAAAAATTAGAAAATAAATTACAGGAACAAGTTCAAAATATTCACTGTTAACTTTTTTTTTTGCCTTAACACAGGAAGAAAAGTACTAAAAATGCTGGTAGTGTAGCCCTGTTTCACAATTTCTATGCAATAAAAGAAATCTCTCTTGAAACAGTATGTTTGGGGTTTTTTTTCCCCCTAAAAGTAATTTTCCTACATAACATTACCTCTACAGTTTTAAACATTTTTAAATTAAAGAGAAACTGCTATAGAGATTTTATGATGCACTGTAACTTCTACTTTTTCCAATTCCCTATGTTACATATGCAGATGCTGCTCATACTTTCATCAAAAACTCTGTATGCATACACTTTTTCACTGATTATCTTTGTTAACTTTATTCAAACAAAAATAAAGAAACTGAGGTCAGCATTAGCTAATTCCTTGTTTGCCTATCAAGTAAGCTTCAAAGAAAAAATAAACAGGAAAACAAGTTTTAGTAGAATCTTTATAAAATCATCAGCTCTTAAAAGGAAATTATTCATATTAGGTGCATATTCTGGGAAAGATTTAGTTAGCTGAATACTAAACTCCTATGCACAAAAGAGGATTTTTTTTTTTTTAACTGTTCATTGGTTTGAAAAGGAAAATCTTTTTGCTCATATTATCCAGACTTTTTGTAACAATAATTTAAAGGTATAGTTTTTCAAATACAAACATGTTGCTCAGCAATTTTATACTGATCAAAAAATACTTCTGAAGAGAAGATGCTTATAGACATGGATGCTGTTGAAAAGTTTTGAAAAGCATTTGATTTTCCAAACCACATTTGAAAGAAAAACCAGATTTCCACACAGACTGCTGGCTATGTGTGTGCTTCTTGCATAAACTCCTTCCATCATTCTTTCCTTCCCCTCACTCCAGCACTATCAGCACAGACACACAAAATTGTTTATTACTCCTTTTTTTTTTTTTTTTTTTTAAATTGAAGGATTTTTGTTAACCAATTATGGGCATTACATAATTACTACAAACATGTTCTACGTAAAGCTCCTTGAAATAAACAGCAGATATAAGAAAAACAACATTGTTATTTGTAAATGTTTGAGAGTTAAAAACCAGTGGAAAACAGTAAACTACAAAAATGAAAAACATATCAGATTAAATACATTTATAATAAAAATACTTGTGCAGATGAAAAAATGTAATAAAAATACAGAAAAGTTTACAGCTACCTTTTAATGATTAAACACTTTACATGTAATTTTTTTTTTTTGGGGGGGGTTGGTGGTGTTTAAAGAATTTCAATTTACATTCACAAATTGAAAACAGTCTAAGGACAGCTTTATGCTTTGATCTATGAAAGATCTACACATGAAAATGACCATGGAACATTCAGACCTGGACTATTAAGCTTTGATGTATGACATGAATGAAATCCTTGGATCTCAAAAATGATGGATCCAGAGTACGGACTACAATTAGATTCTTTAATGGCCAAGCTGAGGAAAGCTTGTGATTCTGTCACCTAAACTTCCAGAACTTGATAGTTCAGTAATATTTATTCTGGACTTTATAAGCAAGGTCTTTTCACAACTGCCTCCAAACAGCCTGTATTCTCTGTGCTTTTGGTCAGTCATTTTATTTTTGTCTTCACAATATTTTACATCAAAATTATGTTACTTTATCTGTTTATGGACACTCCCTAAAATTTTATTAATTAATGTTTCCTGTCAGAGTTTGCTAAAACCAACATGTTGGGGATAATTGGCAATTCTCTATGTAATCAAGCAGGCAATTTGCACAGTATTTGGTATAATAGGGCCCTTATCCCAATACAGAAGTAGAACTAAATGTCATCTCATCAAATTTCAACTCACCACTGCGTCATGTTTAAGCAGAGCCATGCATCTATTTCCTCTTATTTTTCAGTCAAAGAAACAGAATTACATTTTCCTATCGATATTGTCCAGTTCTTCTGGTAGCTTAGCGCCACACGTGCTATTCATTCTTATAAACGCCCAATATACACACAATTCTTTGGTTTTTTATTTTTTTCAGTCCTTTTTATGTCATTTTTCATCTGACTAAAAGTGTTCAAGGACTCCAACTATGCTCAGCTTAATTGCATTAAGCACTGTTTGTATATCAAGAAAAATACTGTTGTAATCTAAAAAGGTGTCAACACTATCTAACAGAATGTGAGCTAATTGGGCGGAAAACTAGTTAAGATGAATACAGACACATTTGATTAGTCTCACTTCTTTAAAGTATTATAATTTATTCATGCTGATATTCTACATTAGCCACTTTTTAATAAAAGAGAAAGAACTAAGGAAACGACAAAGGCAAAACATATGAAGATGCACAAAGAAGGAAACGTGGCTTTTCAAGCTACCCCAGGAGATAGCTGCAGCAAACAGAATACTATCTCCATACATAGAAAAGAATCTTCTGGCCTGGTGTCCTCAGAATTGTTTTATAACCATTAAAAGGCTGTTCTTCTGACAAGTGATTATCAAACACATCTAAATAATCTGCTACATTTGTTGTCTGAAGAAAGACTTGAGCAACTTGATCTAAATTGCTTTGAGTAGGAGACTGAACTAGATGAACTAGAGAAGTCCCTTCCAACTGAAATTATCCCATGATTCTACGCCTCTCTTGGATTTTTGTAACAGAATCAACCACATAACTGCTTTTATCACTCTCCACATAAAAACATATATTTAAATTTCTAGAGAAGTGCTGATCGCTAATAAGAAATCTGATGTCCTCTATGCACTGATGTCCTCTAAAGCGAACAAAGCGTTGCTACAAGCACCACAACTGCCAAGTCTCTGTGTAGCTGGCATACAATTAAGTTCTTAATATCATTACACTAGCACTGTAACAGATGCATAACTGATGTTAGATACCAAAGAATCCATAGATGAGAGAGTTTTATGAAGATCTTGAGGAAAAAACCTTGAGCTGGAATTTTTATTTTACTAGACACCAGAGCGCCAAACAAGAGAAAGCCCAGGACTGAGAAATGAAATTTTTTTGACTCCAAAGAGATACTTATTTTTGCCTGTAGTCACAGCATTTATAAGATTTCCCTCTGATATCAAATAACTGTCTGACTTTCGTGCCATCAGCACATTAACAGGGTTTCCCTACCTCAGCACTCTTCCTCCCCAAAACTGCTAGACCTTCCTCTGTTTTGTCAAATGTATTTGACCATTCATTTGGCCACTTCAAAAGTTCTAACATACAAGTTAAGAAATGACCAAATCATCTTGTTTTTCTGCAGTTTATACTTCTGAGTCATCTCCAAGCAGCAGTGACCCCAATCCCAAGTCTTAATATGACCAGGTAGTTAAAAACCACAAAAATGTGGCTGTCTCTTTCACTGCTTAGCAGAAACTGCATTTACTCTGACTCCACCACATTTTTAATTAACTGCTCTTCTTTCTCTTATCCAAAATCTCCTTTATTCTACTCCTCGGCCCTATGTCAAGGCCTTCTGCTATCTAGAAAAGGTCTGCTCCACAGAACTGGCAGGTTCTTGATGGGAACATACAATTCTGGTCATATTTGTTGAAGAGAAACACACCTTAGCTGGGGTTTAAGAATCAGATATTCATGAGAAATCATTAAAACAAACAAACCTTCTCCTAGGATTTAGTAGGGAAAAAAAAAAAATGAAAAGGAGAAATTGTCTCTTACTGTGACCAGCTAAAAATGTGTCACTACTTCTTTCAGGAGTCCTATATTTACTGTTATGGCATATGCATCTTTGTTTACCTCACATATTAATAGGCTAAACTAAATCAGTCTATTTTCTACTGGAGGAAATACTCATTTTTAGAGTAATTTTTATATGCTATTAGAAAACTGAAGTTACTATGTCAATACATTTCTTTCCAACTTCCAGTAATCACCTGAAAAAATATTTGTGCCCAAACTTTCAGGACACGTTATTTTTCCAACATTCCATTTTCAATTTAACTCTCTCTCCAAGTTAAGCAAGTAAGCTATTTTTCCTAAGACACAGAAGGAGTCACTTCAGCTTACAGGCCAGAAGTGGCCCAGTTTATTTAGTATGACCTGCAACCATACCAGATTTACCTTTCATGCACTGGAATTCTGTTAATGATATATGACCACAATCAGGTTTTTGTGTATGAATTTACAGGACAAATTCAAAAGATATTTGGAAATTCTATTCAGCCTTTAGCCATAAAAAAGTTTGAGCCTTTCCTAAAAGAACAGTTTCTAAATGAGAAGGAAAAATTCTTCTTTCTCATGAAACATTACAAAAGTGACATTAATTGCATGTGGTTGTAGTTCAGACCTAAACAGAAGATTGTTTAAACCAAAGTGACACCGCAAATTAAGTTTGTATCCCCACTCCAGAAACCCTGTAAAGACAGTGGTTCACACAATGATTTATTTTCTTTTATTCTATTAAAAGCAGCAGCAGCAAATTAGAGAAGAGAGGCTGGAAAAAGATAGAAGACGACATGTTGGGATTATTAGAATGCTGTAGCAGCTATTCCTTCAGTAATCAACAGGCTGCTGTAATT
>KL280517.1:22024-38823 GCA_000699545.1 Podiceps cristatus | reverse complement strand
GACTGTTTCCTTCAGTAATAAAAAGGCGGCTTGAATTTTTTTTTTTTTTTTTTTTTTTTTAGTGTCTTTTAAACTGGATATTGTACGACTTGAACCTCTGTTGAGATTTACTACGAAATTTTTCACCAAAATACATGAGTTACACATTGTGTGGATTTGCACATTTTACTACTTGATTTTTAAGCATTTTGTATTATGTGTTAAAATATCCCACTGTTGTGGGTTTTTTTGTTGTTGTTTGTTCTTTGTTTTGTTACTGCCTGCCCCACCTTGAATACAGACTGTGTATCCTGTCCTAACATTATAAAAACCTTTGCATTATCTTATTTTCCAAAGAGAAATTGACAAATGGCAAAATTAACTCCACTCACAACTGTATTGGTCTAACAGCAGTGACTGCCATGTAAGAAAATGAACGGCTATCTTCAATCATGCTTCTGTAACTACAGTATGTTCTGGACCAAAGAATATGTAATTAGAAAATGCATCTATTTTGACATCAAACTGGAATCTTGATTTTTTTTGATTAAAAAAATATTAATTTATATTACATAAAAATGTTGAAGCTTGCTTAAACAGATGAAAATAGTAACCCTCTTCCCAAAACCAAAAGACCACCCACTACCAGCTTCAATATTGCCTCATAAAACTCTGCAAAGTAACTTGACACTCTGCCCCAACGCATTTTAAAAACACTAACACTAGTATAATTGGATGATTAAAGGAACAAAGATAAGACTGAGTCATTTGACAGCTGCTGAGAAATTAGAAGAATGGTCACTGGAGCAGTTAGAGGAAATTACCGAATATGGCACATTTCTCAGAAAGAGACACCGGAAGCACGATGATGCGAGACTGGTCCCAAAGAAGCCAGTAACAGCCAGATAGAGATGCCTGTGGCCCAGTGCTTAGTTCTGCCTTACCCTTTGGTGCCTTGATTTCTGAAGGAGGACTGGAGCATACTGTAATTGTATAAAACTATGAAACCAAATATACCCTGCACAAACCTAGTCCGGAACATTTATGTATACGAGACCCAGAGACCCGTAACACAAAAGGGTATCAGAACCTTCAGGCAACTGAGTGACTTCTGGTTTGAAAAGCACAGAATTTCTTCATTTCAGATAAGACACAGATGCATAGATATCACACTCAAAAACCAAACCTGGCAGAGCTTCATTGATTTTTAGATGGAAATCGCATCTCTCCTGTTGCTTACTCACTGATTTGTAAAATGCCTATCAGGAACATTCCCCTAGGTGACAGACACGACCTTAGCGGAAGCTGAAACCTACAGACTTCACTTTACAATAGGGGATTTTTCTGATAAATTTTTGGTTGCTGTGAGAAGAGTAGAACCTACATTAGGTTCTGTAACTCTCAAAGCAGATATCAGGTAGGAGTCTCCTCAGACAGAGAAGGCAGAAGCAGCATGTACAAATGCTGGGAAGATCTGTTATCTGTGGACACACTGAAAGTTGGATCAAGCCCTGGCACTGTTGCTGGTGCCAGGCTGTAAGATTTCTTCCATGAAAGCTCCATAATACAAATAGAGACAATGCTCATTTAAAAAAAAAAACAAAAAAACAAAAAAACCAAAAAAAACCCCACCAAAAAACCACAAACAAAAAAACCAAACCAAACCAACAACAACAAAAAAACATAAGCAAAAAACAAGTAACCAAAAAACCACACAACCACCCCCAAAATAAAACAAACAAAAAAAACCAAACAAAAAAAGAACCCCAAATAAAAAAAAAAAACCCACACCAACACACACGAAAATCCAAATAAAAGGACAAACTACTGTAACTAAACATAGAAGCAGAAACTCTAATTTAAATATTTCCACGTGGAAATATGAAGAAAAAGACTCTCTTACAACTTCTAAGTGATCAGAAGGGAAACTGGAGATATTTCATGGTCTCCTAAAAATACTAGTCTTGACAAAAAGTAAAATTTGCTGTCGTTTTCTAGGCAGTAAATGTTTTACTGCTGGGATAAGATTTTGATGTTTGTAATTTCCATTGAAGAGCACTATGAAGCAGTTAAAAATATTGCCACATCTGAAAAACAGACCAACGGGAAGTATAAGACACTTGTTCATCTGTATTTCTGTGACTTTTCTCACTTGGTATTATTTGCAACCATACTTTCATGTCTGGCAACAGTGCCAACTCTACTAAGGATCATATATTACTTTTATCATGTTGATTACATATGTTCACCAGTTTTGCTGCCTATATATGATTAGTGTGGTTTGCACATACTTAGTGACACAATCCAGAGCATGACATTTTCACAGAAAATGTGTTTACTGGGAAAGATCCCCTTAGAAGTTTGCGTTCCTTTCAGCTTTGATCTACATGACATCAAGAATCCTACAGTTTGAATATATGTTTACCATTTATATTACTAAGATCTATCTCCTTCACACTGTATGGCTACTGAGCACTTTGGTAGTCACAAAAAATTTCCTTTTCTCTTAGGTGAGCTTAGTAGTAGCTGAATAAAAGAAAGCCTCTTAAAATGTTCTCATCTGTGAGCTTAAGCTTCGTAATGACTTGACATTCAAATTCTGTTATTCATCAGCACTTCACAGAAGAACTTGATTTGTCTAAATGGATTTGAAAGCCCACAAGTGAAGAAAATCAGAAAAATCTGGTTTTGAATATCAAAAGATTGTATGTGAAAAGTATTTTTACAGGCTGCACGTACCCGTTTTATTGATCAATTAACTTCTCCCAAAATGAATTTTTCTGAGACCATACATGAAAACCCAACCCCCTCCCCCCAACACTTACTGATAAATGTCTTTTCTGAGCACAGCTCTACTAAGAGGGTTGTCAGCCTGAGGAGCCATAGAGACAGATCCAATCTTGAGAACCAAAGTGTCTTCTTTAATTGCTGGATTAGCTGTAGTTAGGAGAAAAGAAAATATGTGTTTGATTAAAAGCCAAATGCACATAGCAGAAACACTGAAAGACTATTTCTTAAAAAAATTTAAATAAGAATGTCTGCTAAGGATTCCATTCTGCTCAGGAGCAACAACTAATGCAAAAAAACAACAACAACAAAAAGTGCCATAAAATCCATAGCACTGTTGTGCTACATAAAAACCAAAACTATTGTAATTTAATTTCCCCATATAGTTTTATCACACAAGTAAATTCTGGTCTGTGGCTTCTCATTTTTTTCTCCCCCCCCCAAATGATGTTGATCCCAGAGACTTCTTTGTGATCTGTCTGGTTCTCCAATAATTATCTGCTGACATATCAGCATGAAAAGCACACTGAATCATGCACCCTTTCTAACCCAAATCGAGGTCCTTTAGATGTAAATGATTGCAGTATATTACAATGTTAACCCTCCTAGCAGCATTTGGTATGGGTTGCAACACACATGAAAAGTTCAAACACAAGGACCGAAAGAAGAAAATCTGAAATCTGACACATCTACAAAGAACAAGATGTAGTACTGGACAGTAAATTCCACATCAATAACCAAGAAGAAAAATCTCCGCTTTCCACTTCATCTCCATCATATTCAAATTTCAGCCACATGTACAAATTCTTTGGTTTAGAAGCAATGGTAATATTAGATAGAAAACCAAAGTTTTGCCTAGAAAAAAACAGCACCACATTTCTCATACTAAACAAATTCCGTGAATTTTCTTTGCAGGAAAAGACCTAGTCTACCACATCTCCTTCTCAGCAGACAGACATACACAACGTATTTGGATAAGGTCCTGCTCAGAAGACTCCACAGTGACTAGGAAGCTTCTGAGAACATGTGATGCAAGCTCAGAGTTCATCATCTGAAGTCAAACGGTTCACTTCAACACCAGTGTGATACATTACAAGGAAGGAATGATACCACACTTGCTCCCACGTCCAAGGAAATTCTGTAAGACTCTCATATATGAGAGTTCTGAAAACAAAATGATCATAGGAGAGCAGAGCTTAAATATTTTACTGAAGACTGAAATGCTGCATGTGGAAAGAAGTAACAAATCCTGTGAGTTTAAAAAATGTTTTCTCCAGACCTGTTAATGTCTTGGTAAATAATACATCATGCTTTGCAGCTACATATATGCACATGTACATTTTTAAACAGATAGAAGTCACAGAATTCACAGAAATTCTAATATGACATTTTGAAACAATTGTAGGGAATACCATAGTACACATGCAGCAGAGTGGTAACACAAGTTCCGACACACAACTAAACCAGAAGACAAGGGATTTACTTCAAAGAACCTCATTTACTTAAAAAGCAAAGTCAAATCCTTTAGTCCCCAAAGCAGAGCATACCCATATACAGATGGTTTGGTTGGCAGAACTAAGGTAGAAATGTTAAGCTAACAACAAAATCCTGTTTGTGACTAAATCAGAAACCATATTTTCAACTTTTAGATCAAAAACTGAATAAGGCATTGTACTAAGTGCTAGAACTACCACTGTACACTTAATGTGTCAGATTTATTTCTCCTGATACGTAACAAAAAGGAGTGAAGGTATGAAATATACTTCAGATTGTAATTGCAACTGAATTAGGTGGCAAATGCCTTACTCTGAGAAGTGGTTCTTAATAAAATATATCTTAGGCTAAGAATTTTAATTTGTCTCTGACACTTCACAAAGCAAAATAAACACAGGACGGCTCATCACGGTCTCTATTATGTAACCGGTTTAGGGTATTTTTCAAGACCAGGCATGGTTCTTTTGTGTGCAGCTTCCTGTAGATCGAGGAATTAAGTCAATCTTAAAAAAGAAAGAATTACAGGCATTAGTATTTTCACTTGATTTCTAATAAGTGGTAAACTGAGTCATGATTTAGGATAACAAATTCATATCTTCATTCATTAACCCATGAATTCTCCCATTACCTTTTCAAAATATGTGAATAATGTAGTAAACAATCACAGTCATAAATATTTAAAAATTTGAGGGGAAAAGTGTACACTAAACAAGTACAATCTAGGAAAAGCTTACAAACTCAAGTGTAATAACGTTCACAATCTCACTGGGTTTTACCCCTTATCTCAGTCTTCTTTTTGCTGAGCTAAACACATTATGCTCTTTTAATCTTCCCTTATAAAGCTTCTTCTCCAGCACTTGATTAACATTTGTGGTGCTTTTCAGCACCCTCTCCAGTTTTATCAATTCCCATTTTTGTAATAGAAAGCAAATTGGACATGATATTCCATCATCTGCCGTACGCAGAAGTACATAATTTTCACTAAGTCCACTGTGACCCTTAAGCTGTTTTCACCCACTGTTTCCCAGGATAATCTCTCCAGTCTGGAAGATACAGTCTGCATAAATGTTTTCCTTGATACATAACTTTAGCTTTAGAAGACTCAGTATATTTTCTACCAGCAGTGATGTAAGCACAGTCATCCAGATGCATGCCCCACAGAGTCCTTAACATTATTTTCCTCAGGAAGTTCTTCGCAACATGTGCCGATGCTAGCTGCAGTGGTTTCATATTTACTTTTAGATTATTAAATACCGATTTCACTGATTATTCTCAATTGACAGGTTATTTTAGACTTCTAGTTAGCCTTTTTTAATTCATTTAACATTTCCACAGGTATCATATGGGGATGTATTGAAATTAGAATACCATCAGACGCAATGTCAAACTCCTTACAAAAGTCTAAGCATATGAAATATTTTCAAACATTTTATCAACTTAGAATTGGAACCATAATGAAGAATGGAAATCAGATGTGTTTAACAAGACTAATTTTCCATAAAACTATATTATCATGTAACAAATATGTAATTTTTATTAACTGAACCCTGTAATAGATTTTTTCCTTTATGTTCTTTGAGGGAGAGCAGTAAAACTACCTGTCTCGATTTTATTTGAACATCACACTTTTCATTTTACTAGATATACCTTCAGCTGTCTAAAACCTGCTCTTCCAAGGTGTGCTAAAAATTAGGCTCAGACGACTAAGATCACTGAGCACAAGTTACTCAGTCTGACCGATTTGAAACTGTTTAAGGAGGATGTAACAAACCATATGTTACGACAGACTTCAAAGTAGAGAGTCATGCTCATGTGACAAGAATATATCACTTCCACAAATGCAGGACATAACGTTTATTCCGTATGCTTCCTTTTCTTCTTCACCACCAACAAAATTATCATGTTCTTGCTAGTGATTCCTGATATTTTGCTCCTACTACATACTCAAAAAAAGTTCCTATTGTTCTCAAAGCAGCCAGATGTGGATTTTCCCTGTCTTTACCACTTTTAAATCTTTTTTTGCAATTTGCAATTTTTATTTATACTGTTCTGCTACACTATTTCAGTATTTCAATACCATACAGAATTTCTTGTTTCTATTTGTTATATATTGCTTTTATCTATTTAGTTGTCTTTACCTTATCACGAAGTAAGTATGGGCTGCTGGCCAGAGCCTGAAACACCACCTGATGTATTAACAAATCAGACTCTGGGGGAAAGCAGCATTGCTTATTACCTAAGATGGAATGCTGCCCTAATGTTCACCACAAAAAGAAATGTTAATCTGGTGCTGCTGCAAAACCCACGGAACTAAAACGTTATAAAATTGTGTGGGTGTATTCATGCATGCGTGTATGTAAATTCCTCAGGAGAAAAATCATGATTTTGATTATTTCATCGTGTTTGTGTACCACAGTTCATTGTGCAAGCTTGGTTTTGGACTGCACAAATAAAGAACAGATATGCTTTTTTAAAAAAACCTCTCTATAAAGTCCCAATTACATGTGGTTTGGGGGGGGGGGATAGTTTTGGTAGCTATTGCTAGGTACAAGGTATGAACAGCAGATGATTCACTAGAAGAAAAACTGAGGTCATTGTTTTTCTACTTTTACTGCAGTGATCAAAACTCGAAACATGAAAATCTTACTGGATTAAAAATCTCTTAATAAATAATGAATGAGGTTTTATGGGGGCTTTCTTATTAATTTAGTAAGCTAATCTTTAGCATTATTCTTTAATGGCATACATTGATTTTCTTCCTACATCGATGTTTAACCATAGTAATTCTGTTATTTGCATGCATTTTCAAGCGAGGAATAGCAACAAGAGTTTTTTAAGTTCTTTTTAATGAAGTATACAGCTACAGAGCTACAATATACTTTTTAAAAAAGTTTTCCTTGACAGCATGCCCTATAACTCTCTTCCAACCAGAATTGTAATTCTTTCTTGCCAACACAGCCAGTCTAATTTTATCTTCCTGTGTTTTCAGCATTCCCAGTTGGAAAATTGTAGAGGATGCTGGCAAAAAAATGATCTATGTAAAGTCTCACTGTCTGCACTTCTTGCAATTAGGTTGTGAGAAAAATCTAAAGACTATACTCTTAGGATTATATTGTGTGCTATCATATATAATGGTAAAAAAAAAACCCCATATCTATAGGACTTATGTAAACATATCATGATCCAGTAAAACACTTCCCCCCCCCTTTTTTTTTTTTTCAATCTCTAGAAGAATTGTTGGCAATGAAAGTGATCATATTCCTGCTTGCTGTTATAAGGTGTAATTTTAATGACAGCATCTCTTTCTATATAAAGATTGTAACAGGGATATAAATATATTTCATGTATGAATGGGAAACAATTTCTTACAGGAAAAAAGTATTATCCATAGATTAAATGGCTACTTATTGTAGTTTGAAAGGACAGTTTACACTACCCACACCTCCTTAAACACCTGAAAGCTTCTTACATAAGGGAGTCTGAATAGCTTCAACCAAGACTTACTAAATGAATTATAAACTGTATCATCTGTTGGGCATCAATCACAAGGCACATTTTAATAACTTTCTCCCAAGTGAACTAGAACCTACTTCACTATTGCATGGTTTTCTAGGTGCCAATTTCCACAAGAGCAGGTGTCTATGGAAGACTAAGCTGGTATCAGTGGAATGAGAGCTGACACCAGAAGCACCACTGCAGAATTGGGTTAGGTGTTCTCTCCACAATTTTTGACTATTTTTTTTTTAATAATCACTTTTTAACTGCAAACTCTATAGGTACTGGGAAAGCAAAGACCAAATAAATACCTAAAAAAACCTTTTCAGCAAATCTGCAGCATAGCATGAATGTCAGATGTTTCCTAATTCTGACCCTTAAAACTGAAGGCCCTAGCAATGGTCAGTGACTTTACTAAGAGTATTTGCCTACAATACTCAATAGGAAAAAATCTCTAACATAAAGTACTGTACCTTCTGCAGTGTGACGATCTTCCTCATTTTTAGGAAAGAAGACTCTGATGACACCAGCGTTGATATAAATCAGAGGCAAGTTGCGGGAAGTTAGAGCATGAGTCCTCATAGGTTGGCCTGGTGATTTTCTTTTCTCCTTTTGACTCCTCGGCAATCTGGCTTGAAAAATGCTTGCAATTGCATTAAGCAAAGGAAAACAGAGGACCACATCAAAGGCCTGAGCAGAAAGTAGGATCTCATGAAGAAAGTGAGGAGAACCATCAGTGTGACCTTCTGATAGCTTATGGAATGTTCTTCGTTCATTTCTTGATATCAGTTTATGCCGGACATTTTTTGTCACAGCTTTGGTATAAGTGAGAGAAAGAAATCCATGCTGTTGGTGTGAGCCATCTAAAAGTTTTGCAGTTGTCTGTTTCAAGGGAAAAAAAATAAATGAACTGCTGCAAAAATGAACACACCTAACATCCATCAATTACCATCTTCTCTGCTAGTTAGGAAGTTTAGGGTTCTGTATTTTCTAATAGCTTTCCACTGTTTCTGAATAGTAGAAAAAAAAATTCATTTTTTTGAATGGACAGTATGTCCATATTTCACTGTATTGTGTCAGTTAAAACTACGAATTGCTGAATATTTTTTTCTTTTCTGATTATGTTGTAATGAAATTCAAATCCAATCAGCCAAAAACTCCCCATATATTCAAGAGTCTAAATTTACCAAACATTTTCTGATAATTTTTCACGCAGTTATATATTTTGATTTCTCCTTCATTTTAGACATTTTGGAAGTAGATCTTACTCCCTTATTTTACAGGAATTGTTGTTCCTTCTGTATGTGCAAATACCACAGGTGCTGAAATAGTGCCTGGGTGCTGAGATTGCTTCACTCCATCTAAACATGGGTGTATAAAGTACCCATATTCAACTAAATACTCTGAGAAGTGAGCTGGTTTTGCCTTCATTACCTCTGACTATTTAAAGAGAGTAGCTGTATCATGTGCTAAAGGACATCACTTAAATAAAGATACATAGCACTGTACTTTAGAAATAGTAGATTCCTCCACTTAGGACAGATTTCCTAGATAAAGATGACAATTAGACACTTAGCTCCCAGAAGATGTATAGTACAATTTTCATATTTTCTTTGAAAGTCTCAGTCATATTCTGTTAGTGAGTGAAAAATGTAAAAATAATAACTAGGAGCACCATTATTGTAAAAGTGTAATAAACATTTTGATAGAATTCTGTAAAACTGTTTAAATATTAGCTTTAATCATGTGAGCACAAATGAAAAGAACTACATTTTGCAAGTAGTTCCTTCTTTCAGCATTGTAAATTTGATTCAAAACAATTAAATGTAATTTAAACCTTGTTAATAGAGGAACAACATCTTTCTTAAACAGCATACATGGCTTAAATGCTTAAAAACTGGAAGCTTTTAGATTAAGTGAATTAAAACAAATTAGTAAGTTAACTTCCTATAAGAGCTGAACAAACAGAATAAGAGAAGGTATTACTAATCAATATTCATGACAAAAATAAATCAGACCACACAGAACTTCCACTAACATAAAAGGATTCTAGACAGCCATATATTTGTGAAGATAAAGAGCCCAATGTCATAACATATAAAGTCTTTCAAGGGTAAATGGGCAAGAAAAAAAGGGTTTAAATATCTCACACAGATATCCTGAATCAGCAAGTAATGTTTCAAACATTCAAAGGAAAGACTCAAATGGGAAACTGTTAATTGTCATATTATTATAAGAAGTAATTTTAAAAGGTTGCATAAAGGTATATTGCAGTAATACAAAGTACTTAAATCCCTAAGTAGGTATCAGAATTGCATGAACAAAATGCAGTGTTCAGTACTGGCTTTTACATATTTGGTCTCCCAATATTGCTTTACGTGCTCACTTTTAATATAAATGAAACCAATTGGTTTCAGTGGACTGCTGTTATGTACCAGGTTGGGAACCATGAACCTTCATTCCCATATCTACTAAAAAATTACTGACAACTATTACTAAAGGATAAGAGGGAAGTAACACAAGTAATACGATCAATATAAGTAATAAATATATTCAGTACAAAAAAAAAAAAAAGACAACAAAAACCTAAAAAAATTTGATTTGGGGGGGGGGGGTTTGTTGGTTTTGGGTTTTTTGGTTTTTTGGTTGGTTGGTTGTTTTTTGGGGGGAGTTTGGTTTTTGGGTGTGGGTTTGTGGTTTGTTTGGTTTGGGTTTTTTTTGGTGGGGTGTTTTTTGTTTTTGTTTGTTCCTTTACTGCAACTGGCATTTCTTAGTGGAAGTTCTGGAGTAAAAATTTGACAAAAGATTCTTACAGATGGAAAGAAGCCAGAGAAATTACTGAAAGGGTCCTGCTTGCTGATGGGTCGAACCAACAAGGTACGTCTGTTCAGCTTGTCAGTACAGGAAAGGAACACACCTCCATATTGCCCCAAAGACCAAGAATCTTCCCCAAGGCTTGAGGTAATGAATGAGGCATGGAAGAGGGGAAGACAAAAAGAAAAGAAAAAAAAAGCTATAAGCAAAAAAAAAAATTACATTAAACTTGCATGGTTCTATACATCTGCAAGATAAAACCTATGCCATACTTTTTCCTAAAAAGCTGAAATTCAATGAGATCAAGCAAAAAATCAGTAAAAAAATAAAAGAAATTTTATAAAATTTTATGTGAAAGGACAACCTACAGCAAGAAGTCAACACACATGAGAATAAAAGTATAGTAAAATCCTGCATATAGAAAAGGGACTTACCCCTGGATTTTTAGCATAGCTTCATTAGAATGAGGAGAAGAATGATTACAAGAACTAAGAAACTGCAAATGAAAAGCTGTACTCATATACATTACAAAATCATAGTATTATTTAGAAAAAATGGGCTATTAAGTATTAAAATGTGCTTTGTACTACAGTTTTTGTAACCATTCTTTTTAACATATGTAAGAAATAAAGAAAAATATGTGGGTTAAGAGGAGTTATTCAAGAAAGCACCTTAGTTTAGTAAAGAAATCTCACCAAAAGCTTTTCTCTGCATTGTAGAAATATTCCTTCAAAATGTCCTGACTGCCAGTCTCCCCCTGGCCTGGAAGACAGAATGTTCACCTTATCTATTCTCTGTTTTGGTTTTAGTCCACAGAGATTGAAAGACAGAGAAAGGCACTCTGAAGAGTTCATGAAATATAAATGAGAACAGTAACTATTTTGTCAAGTAACTTTTTTTTTTCCCCCCCCTAAAAAGCCTAACTATAACTTCAGCAAACAAGAACACCCTGAAATTGAAAACATTTCTAATGGAGCATTAGGCTCCTGGAAGCAAAGTATCTTCACTCAAGTTTTCCATAGAATCTGTGGACAAAGAAGCTTGTTAAGAGCACCTAGCTACTGGGATTCCAAAGCATGTTAATGCATCATGACTTGATTTTAAAGTACAAAATGACTTGTGCATCTAAATATTTTAGTCATTTTCAATGCCAAAAAATGTTCTGAAGCTTTTAACTATTCCCCTCCATCCCTGGGAGTAACATAACTGTTCTATTTTCTCTTAATTTTTGTCTTCCATAACAGAATTTGTTGATCTGTAATGGCAAACACTAACCCAGCTGATCAAAGACTACATAGGCTCTCTCTTAATTTGTCAAGACTAGTGTGCTCATGGCCAATATGAGCTAGAAGGTGGCACATGCAACCTCTCTACAGAACCGTGCGCCTGGGTGCCAAATGAACACAGTCACACCAGTGCAGCAAACTATTCAACTAACAAGACTTACCAGAGCTGCAAGACATATAGTAGGCCTAACTACCTACCCTAAATGTATATAATATTGATGGTATACTGGTTGACATTAATCACAGAAATTTTACTCAGGTATGCCTGTATAACAGTATGCCATGTCACACAGACACAAATCATCAGCTTCGTTCCCTGCATTCTGGTGTTGCTAAGCCACAGCAAAAGAAACAGCTCCAGTTTTTAGAATCTTCTTTTTAATGTCTAAGAGTATGGTATCATAAATCATTAAATATTGGCACTTGCTAACACATCATGAAGCAATATTTAAGGAAATTCCCAGTCAAAAGTTCAGCTAAAACAAATTACTTTTGTCTAATGGACCAAGAGAGCATTAGATGTGAAAAAATGCTCTCCTGATTTGTCATGTTTTCTATGTATTTCTTTGTAATCAGATGTAATTCTGAGAAAATGTAGTTCTGATTTTTATTACTTAAAAGGTTAAAATCATTTCACTGAAATTGAACTTACCTTAAATTCACATTAAGAATTAAGGAAAACAAAACAAAAACAACCTCCCCAAAAACAAAACCAAAAAACACCTGCCACCTTCTTTCAGCAGAACAACTCCCAGGAATTACCTGTTTCTATAATGGTCAATATTGAAGCTTTCTATTTTACATTTGATTTTGGTATAGACATCCTGCATATCCACTGAGGCACTGAGATCTTCTAATTCACTGACAACACAAACTTCTGCAATAGTCAAAGAGAATTAAAATTATTAGTTATTAATCTGAAATGTGTAAGTTTTTAAGCAAGAAATATATCTGGGATGCTACATTTTGTAAATAGGATGATGCTACTTCTACTCAGAGTTCTTTCATTATTGCACTTTTTGATTCAAGTGTCACACAGACAGGAACCAGAAAAAAATCCTAGAATACAAAACTTTTTATACAAATGTGTAGAGACACTTATATATGGGGGTTTTAGTTCAGATGTTTATAATTCCTGAAAAAAATGTAAAAAAAAAAATTGCCAAGATTTTTACTGTAACAATACTTAATATTCCTTTCTCTCATGTAATTATTATTATCAAAGGTCCAAGTACATCTCTTCAAGAATTAGCTTTAATGATTAGTTTCCTTATTTTTTTCACATTTCTAGGAATAACAATGTTAATCGCTAAGAAGCGGTGTTTTCTAACAAAAAAATATTTGAAGTCCTGCAGTACATTCATAGAATCTGAGCTCCTTTTAAACAATTACTGTCCAGATGATAATCCGACTTGAATCTCAAAGAAAAAAAAAAAAAGAGAAGCTGTGTACCACACATTTTTCTTCTCAACACAGAAGCTGAAACTTCTATGTTGAAGCTTCATATTATATTTCCTATGACTTTAAGGAGTATACCATGATGATTATGTTAAATTTAAATTTGAAATTATCAATACAAAACTACATGTCTATACATGGACATACACAAAACATACTACTAAATCATATCAAAATTAAACATGATTTTTTCTAAGGCAAGAAATGCAGCACTCTATTAAGTAAAATAACCAACTTATATCCAATTTAATATAATCATCTTTCCACATGGAGGTGGAAGTTTATGCCAAAGAACAGTACTGAATACTGATTATATGCACTAACCTAACTACAGCTTGCCACTTTAGTTTAAAATATAGATGCAAACCATTATTTCTGCATTATGGTGTTTAATATTGCCAATAAATGCTCTGAATAGCCAATACTGTGATGTAAAACAATGTATAGAGTTTAAAATAGTATATTAGGGTAAAAAATGCTGAATACCTGTACCATTATTTCTAGGATCAGGAGCAAACAATTTTATAGTAATTTTTGGCAACATCCACTGCATCCATAGGCTGACACGTCCACTTGAGACTCCGATATTACTTGTTGTTTGTTCCAATGTAATGGAGTCTGAGAATGGAGAATCATCACCACCCTGAAGAGAATCACCCTATGAAACAAATGTAAGAGCTGAGGGAAAAAAAAAAAGTATTCCTTTCCACCGCTCCTCTTTTTTCTTCTGTCTAGACTGATATAGTTGTCCAAACTATATAAATACAGGCTCATTGACTGTATATTTGAATCAAGCCATTTTTTAACATCAGGAAAAAAAAAATAAACCAAAATATAGTCCCCTTTTCTTAGGTATAGACAATAGACTTTAGGAAAGATTGCATGGTAAAACTGTAAGGTTCCATGAAGCTCCTTTGCTGGAACTTATCTGCCTCCAAATAAGAAAGGAAAAATGAAAACATATAATTGCTCATCAGTTCCTAGTGTTTACAGCCTATTAAACTGAACGCAATGGACACATAATGTCAACCGGAAGCTACTAAAAATCCACCAGCATCTTCACTTGCAACTCCACCAAGTGTTGCAAGTTTTATTCATTACTCAGGCACAAAAGGAAAGGAACAGGGTATTGTCACTTTGATCCATTGAGACCAAGTTGTTTCCAAGATTTACAGACCAATAAACACCCAAAGTCTTAACTTTAAATGAAGGTTTTGGAGATTAGGAATTGTAAATGATGACTATTATTGCATAATGAAGAATATGATTACCTTTACCACTTTCTTTTTCAGAGAAACACAGCTTTTGCTTCAAGCTTTCAGCTCTAAGTCACCCAAATTAACATTTACTGGTTTTGGTTTGGGTTTTTTTTGTCCCAGCAAAACTCTTAGATGACATAGACAGAAACAGCAAAGATACTTTATCTGTGTACAGTAACTTTTACCCTTGAAAAACTCAGTGATACCTACTACAATTGATAAGAAACCATCTACATTGTCAATAGCTGACATAGAGAACTTTCCACTCCAGATATTCATTCATATAAGGAAGGGAGAGCTTGTGCAACTATCTAACATATGTTACTGGAAAATAATACCTAAACATGGGACTATAATATCTGGACCAGTTCAACAGATGTAACATGAAGTGTTGAAATGAAAATTAAGATTCAATTCACCTTCAATTATCTATGGCTTTAATCAAAATGCATGAAAGAAAAAAGGTATATTTCTACTTATTTTAATATTTCTTATATAAAGCATTATTGCTACAGCTCTGAACAGACTACATGTAGAGACATAGGTGACCATCTTTTGAAAAACTGTTAGATTCCAGAGGTGCAAAAAGTTAGCTGCCATTAATATGAGGTTCTTTACTGGAGTATATATACATTTCAATCTCATCTCACTTTTGAAAACAAATGGAAGGAAAAAAATCAGGCCATAGCTCAAGTAAGACAAACTTTCAGGCTAAGTACCGATGGAAGGAGATGGTATATAGCACTGTAATACTCATTCCATGGTGAAATGGGGGAGGGGAAATATTCTACTCTCATATATTATGTTTTAAGAAAAATCAGTGTTATTTCCATAACATTATATATAAGTATAAACTTGTGCAATTCTTTAAAATATCATCATTGCTAGATTTTGAAACAAACTGTAACATGTTTTATGGACTGAGAAATTAGATTTTGTTTTATGAATTGTCATTCAAATGACGGTGGGCTTTTGCTCTTCTCATTTATGAGGAGAAAAACAAAGAAATACAAGTCCAATTCTAAATTTACCATGGTTCAAGACTATTAATCCATCTAATGGTGTCTTTTCAATATGAATTCAACTAACTAGTTCATAGTTCAGGTATGTGCAACACTGTATAAATGTGTTGACTGTATTAAAGAAATCTGGGTTGTTTGTTTTTGGTGGAGGTTTGGTGTTTTTTTTTTTTTTTTTTTTTTTAAAAAAAAAGGCATTACAGAAAAAAGATACCCTGGCAGTTACTTGGATTAAAGCTGCTTTTCTAAAAAGTAAGTAGTTCAACTTTGTAAATCTCTAGGATGAGAGATTAGTGCTATAATTACTAATCGTCAGTGGCTGGTGAACAGCAAATAAAAAAATGCCTGTTTTTTGCAAAAGAGTTGTAAAAGAATGAAGAAAATATTCGCTCTGAGAAGTGTTTCATTAGTGCACAGAAAGCAAGTGCTGTTATATTTGGGAATAATTCCTTAAATATTAGTCATAATGTGTCAAGGAACCACGGATATGACATTAGGTGACAGTGTACAACTTGGACTAAAAAAAGATATTACTCGTTGGATTTGTGAATGCCCTGTAGGAATGAGATCACAGAACATGAAAGACAGACAACGGAGAGTTTCAACCCACAGGAAAAACAAATAGTTCACTTAAGAGAACTAACAAAAGTGTAAGAAAATCATGTAATATCAACAGTACTAACCTCTGAAAAGGTGCAATCTATGACAGCATCTTAAATATGAAAAGGCAAATAGGGTAATAAATTGGAATGCATATTATATATTCATTGTCATATGACAGGGTTTGTCTGTGATGTCTTTATTCTACATAAATCTTCTAGATGTCTGCTATAAAAATGCTTGATCAGTTATTAATGGCCGCGGCGGGGGGTGGGGGGGAGGCATGTACAGACTGGTCTGAAGTAGCTGGACAAGGACCAGAAAGTTATGAGCAAGATTAATCAGAAAGAGAGAAAGAACACTTGTCAATAAATATATACATAGACAAGAGTGGTGGAAGGAGCAGGGGGCTGTAATAATAGGAGTTAAAGAAAAGAATTTGGGAAAGAAGATCCTTAACCTACTTACAGAAGACAACTTAGGGAAACAAGGGATGAATGGATGAGTCCATTGGTGAGAGAGCTAGTAAGAGAGCACAGAAGAGAACAAGCAGACTACCAGACTTACAGGAGAAGGAAAATCATCTGGTTCCCTTCAAACAGATCTCC
>KL280517.1:1321-14131 GCA_000699545.1 Podiceps cristatus | reverse complement strand
AGCATGTCCAGAGAAGGACAATGAAGCTGGTGAAGGGTCTGGAGAACAAGTCCTATGAGAAGCAGCTGAGGGAACAGGGGTTGTTTAGCCTGGAGAAAAGGAGGCTCAGGGGTGACCTTATCGCTCTCTACAACTACCTGAAAGGAGGATGTAGCGAGGTGGGTGCTGATCTCTTCTCCCAAGCAACTAGTAATGGGACAAGAGGAAATGGCCTCAAGTTGCAAAAGGGGAGGTTTAGATCAGATATTAGGAAAAATACTGGAAGAGTGGTCAAGCATTGGAACAGGGTGTCCAGGGAAGTGGTGGAGTCACCATCCCTTGAGATGTTCAAAAAATGTGCAGACGTGGCACTTCGGGACATGGCTTAGTAGGCATGGACGTATTGAGATGATGGTTACACTTCATGATCTCAGAGGTCTTTTCCAACCTTAATGATTCTATGAAAATACTTTGAGATTTATTTTTACTGATGGCCACCAAAAGATTATAAAGGAAAAAAAACAAACCAAAAAACCCAAACAGGTAAAATGATCACTACATTGATTTTAAATGTTGGTAGAGTGCTTGAGATAATTTTCCCTATGCCTTAATAAAAATCTGCTTGGAAAATGGTTACTCTGCTTACATCATCTAGAATACTTTAACTTGGACATCCTACTAGGTAACTCACCTCACTACAACTGGTAGCGTGACATAAAATTAGTCCTAAGAGTGGAGGGATAATTTTTTGAGGTTCATTTGGTTATTTTTTTTTAAACCTCAGTCTTTAAATACAAGAAAGCACTAGGTCAAGACCACCTTTGATGTTACATCCCATACATCCCATGAATCCTCCACTGGTTATCCATCCTTTTTCACCTTACAGTACCACTAACTTTTTTTCAAGAAATCACAAGATGGATACCAAAGGTGGTCTTCAACCTTTATAAACATTGACTCACAACATATAAACATTGACTCACAAATTCATAAAAATGGTAGTACCCACAAACTCAAATATAGCATTTTTGTAGCTACTAGTCTTATAGAAATCTAAACTCTGTCTTGGCTTTCCATTTCTAAGATTCTCTCCAAGTCTTTTTTTCAGCCACAGTAATTCAAACCTTTCATCTCTTTTTTTACTATTAATTAAAACTTTTGTATGCCCTACAATCTGTTTCGATTTTAATTACCTCAATACACCTAATATTCCCACTCAGTTAATCAGAAACGGGATAAGATTTTCCTCAGTTGCTAAGCCAAAAATATTACACTTCTACTTGAACAACTCTGTCAATCTTTTCCCGACAATGTAGAAATTAGCCTTCTAATTATCACTTTCAATTTCTGACAAAGAACAACTTACAATCTCAAATATCTGGCCATGTATACATTCTCCCACCTCGCTGTCTCCATTAAACAAATGACACCTGCCTCACTATGCTTTTCTATCTGCACACTTACATATCTCTTGTGCTGGGTCACTCTTCTGGACTGCTTTCCTACCCCAGCCACAGACAGAACACCTTGAGCTGAGAGCTTTGAATGGACAGGCGCTCTGTTCCCCAGTCCTTCAGTCACAGGAACTATGGCGTATTCTCCTGTTTGTAGCTTTACTTCCTCTTCCATATCTTTAATAATATCCTCAGAGTATGGCCAATTTTGAAATTTATTTACCCTGTCTAAGCACAATAATAAGTTACTTTCAGAGCAGTTTTCAAATCTCTCTTGTGAAGTGCTATGTCAACTCTAAGTCCCCTATGGTGAAGAGAATCTGATATTAATGCCATACGCTTTAATAGAATAGTATGCATTATTAATAATAAAGCATATGCCATATGCTTTAATAGAACTTTTATTCTAGCAAGATTGAAATTATAGTCTTAGCTTCTGAGTGGAAAAGACTGAACAGAAATGCTAACATTGTCCTTTGCTGGCTAATTCACCAAGCTTCATTTAGATCAGGAGAAAATTTATTTAGCTAGTGCATAAAAATTTGTTGAGAATAGGAAGAAAATTAAATAAAAGATGAACAACATTTTGCAAAGGGGTAGGATATAAATGCTGAAGTTGGACCTATATTACCAAAACAATCTTGGTAACATATGGATTAAGAAAATTACTGAATCAGTTTCAAGTAATGCTCCAAGTACAGCATGTACTCCAAATACTGATGTCCATATTGAGGGTCAAACCCAAATCATTTATAAAGCTGGTGGTTTCTGATCTTAATGAGAAAGGGATTTGAAATAAGTAGGTGAAAAAATACTATTTTCATGACCATATTGTTTTCTTACTATTATTGCTTACCTTTGATTCTGTAGTCATGGCAAAATTTTTCTCACACACAGAAATACACGAAAACAAGGCTATTCAAATAATCTAGAAACATTTTAGTGAATCAACTTATGAACTGAAGCTCTAGCTCAAATACCTTTTAATGACAGTTACCTCTGTGTGTGATGCATGTAAAAAGCAAGCACTAGTAGTCACCATTTAAATTTCTCCAAATCTGTGAACTAATATAAACTATACATAGGGTTAAAGCAATCTTGGCCAAATGTTGTTGAATATGTAATTGCACTCAGCATTCAAAGTGCTGTGTATTTGCCTCTGTTCCAGAACTGTTCTACAAGGTGCCCCCAAAATTACTGTGTTTATCCTGAGAACCCAGTCTCCCTGCACCCTAACAGCTTCATGTTAAGAATGAAGCACTGTGTACCATTGGTATAACTTCAACTCATCTTTGAGAGTTTTTGTCTCTCTGTTGGAGCACAAACAAGGCTGACTCATTTTTCTAACTACTAAGCCTGGCAGGGGCACTAAGAAAATCACCAATATTAGGCCTATTCAGTTGCACAGCCATTATTGTGACCACCCATTCTACTGTGTCAGCTACCCGGCGACTCATAGCTAACGATACTCATGATGAAGTTTAACACTGTATTCATGCTGATAAAGGAATTGGCCGTCTTTCCTCAGCATGGCAGAGAAGCAGGACAGCTTCCCATGCCTCAGAATAATATTTTACAGTTTTAGGCACACACAGGGATTAAGATCAGGTACCAGATTGCTCCAGGCAGTTACACAGTGCTGTAAATTAAGGAAGCAGAAATACATAAATCCAAGTGGCCAATCTTTCTAATATTTGAAGCTGCATACCCATATCCTCATGTGACTGAGTTACAAAGGCACTCCTGAGACACGGGACAGCTGGAAAAGAGGAGGGAACTGAGCTCCAGAAGCAGTTACTAGATGGAGGGTAACAGTGGCTGGATGGACCTGGGGTGAGCATAGAGCTGGGTGACCTGCAATGCCAGCCTTGGGAGCCTTCGCTGCCCCTATGCCTCTCCTGGTTGCCAAATCAGGCTACACACAGCAGCTGACACACACACACACACTGACTCTGGCACTGTAGTGACTGGCTTCAACATGACAGGCTGACTGATGAAGCTACTTGGAATGATTCACAAGCAGCACAGGTACCACAGATACTTCCAAAACACCAGTTACTATTGTAATAATTCTAGACTTGAAAAATGCCTTATGCTTCTTGACCTCAAGACAGTAACCATACTTTTCTGATAAGTTAATAGTCATTCACTGCAAAGAGAAGCAATACAGGCAAATAATAAACAGAAACAATACAGCAATTTTTCTTTTCCTTCTTTCCTGTTGTTCCACCAAACTGAAAAATTAAGTATTCTTCACCAGTTTATTGGGGCAAAGCTACTTTCCATAGGGACACTATGCTCTTTCTGGCTGAGACTGAGCCACATTCCCCCGCAGCAACCCTCACAGTGCCGTGCTTTGTACTGGTAGCAAGAAAGGTGTTGATAACACCCCAGAATTTGGCTACTGCTGAGCAGAGATCCCACAGCATCAAGGCTCTCTCTCCAACATTCCCCCAATACCAGTAGACTAAGGGTGGGCAAGATCTTGGGAGGGGACATAGCCAGGACAGCTGACCCCAACTGACCAAAGGGATATTCCATACCCCAAAACCTAACCCCCACCTTGGCTTGCAGGGCACCTGGCATCCAGCCAAGGCACCACAGCACACCTTGTAAGAGTCAGCACTCATGACTTTTTTCTCTCTCTCTCTCTTTTTTTTTTTTTTTTTTTTTTTTTCCTCCTTTGTTTTTTTTTCTCTCCCCCTTTTTTTTTTTTTTTTTTTTTTTTTTTTTTTTTTCTTAAGAAAGCCTACCTCTGTAGTGGTCCCAATGTCAGCAGATGGGCTGTATGTGCTGGTATCTGGTGGAGCGGTACCAACGCTACTTTTAACTGGAGAGCTAGGAGGAACAGGTCCTGTCATAGTTTCAGTGCAGACAGAAGATCGATATAAAATTCCTTTCCGCTGAATTTTATTCCAAACTTTACTTGTGATCTCAGCCAGTTCATACAGAAGCTGCACCTAAAAAAAAAAAAAAGTTTTTTAAGATGCTTTCCTAATGAGGTGAAGGAAAAAAAAAAAATCAAAGTCCTCCACTGAGACTTAGAATGTAGCAGAACTGAACTTCTCACCATTTATAATGTTCTGATAAACAACTATATTGCAATTAAAATAATTAATATCAGTTACAGTATAGTGATTTTGCTAAAATAATCTGTGCTTTGTCTAAACATATGGTATGTAGCTCATAAAAACATAACCAGTAACATGGTCTTGTGAAACTTTTACTAATATCAATTTTAACAATTAAATAAAGGTAATTTATGGTATATTTCATATGTACAGATACTGCCTCTGCAAAAAGGTAAACAAACTTTAGAAAATATTAACAATCCAAAAATTATTAATTTAAATGGTATTAAAATAATGATCCCACGCAGCATATGAAGCTGTTCTGTGTTTTAGGAAGAATATCCACTATCAAGCTCAATAGTGTCCTGGCATATGTCACGCCAATATTCAGAAACACACTGTTTAACTTGCACATTGTTTGACTCAGTTCTAAGATATTTACACAAGATTTTTGTAAATAAGCATTAATCATGGAATTTGTATGACAACATACTGCAATACACTGTATAAAACAAGCTCAGAGAAAACTGCAAACAGTATATAAGCAGATCCACAGCTGGATACCATACCCAGCTTGCCATTATAAAAAATGGAAATTCTCATATTTATAAGAACTTTAAGCCTCAGGACACATCTACTCTATGAAGCTGGCTTCTTATGTGGGTAGAACAGATGCAGAAAAACACTGTTGTCAATCTACATTTGATATAAAACAGTACTCGATTTTGTGCGTGAGAGTGTGTGATGAAGTCTCAAAGTACATGCTACAGTCCTCTCTTAAGAGGTGAAGTGCTGGAATTTTATAAAAACCTTCTTAATTCACTTTGGATTTTCTTCTCAAGTTTCAAGGCTTACACTGAGTAGGTGATACACTCTTTTGACAGAATTTTTCCTTAAAGGAGATAAACTACTCAGTACTTTTTTTTGTCTTCATATAAAGAGCAATCTACAGAAAAACAATACCTCTTGACTGAGGCAAAAAGTTCTTTTAGTTATGCTTTAAAATATTTTGTGACTGTAGCACTGTGATACGCACTGGTAGCCTTTAAACTGTTAATTACAAATTTCTAAGTTTTCCCAAGTCTTTTCTATGTAACACAGGAAGATCAACTAATAGCGTCCATCTGATTGATTGAGTAATACAACATTAACTGGTGTTGACACGATGCTGGCAAAAGAGTCTCTAGAAAATTAATAGAATACAGGCACACATCCAAATTGCACATGCTTGCAGCCTCCCCTCCCTCAAAATATTTTTTGGTCAAGAAACCAAAGGATAATTTAAGCTTTGTCTTAATGAAGCAGAGCTTCCAGAAATTTAATTATGCTACTGTTCATAAAGGCACAAAATAATGCAAAAGAAGGAATGATGCGACTTTTGTTTATGCTTGTGCTCATACACAAGGTAAAGGGGTTTGTTATCAGCTAATCCAGCTCTGAAGAACTTAAATCTTATTGGGGTTGCAACAGTCATAATCATTAAAGCGAATAATTACTTATGTTACCAGGGAGATTTTTTTTTTTTTTTTTTTTAAATTGTTCAGGCTAGAATCTTTCCAGCCACTCTGAAACAGCGGCTACTTCAGACAGCAGTAACCATCTCTTTGAACACTGCCAGCAACAGGACAGCCAAGTAGTATGACCCTAATACCTTACCCTGCTCTGAAACCAGAGGCAAAACAACAAGTTCACCAAGAAAAATGGCACACTGATCAGAGGGAGGTGATTTTCATGGAGGTATGTTAAAAAGTAGAAAATACCAAAAAGCCTCACAAGAAAACTTCATTAAAACAAAAAGAAGGCACATGTCTATGTCTATATGCAAATAACATTTTAAAACTTCAGATAAAGAGCTGAAGTTGTCTTTGGTTATTTTTAACACACAATTTTATTCCATTGGTTGTTACTCATTAAAATGGAAGGATTTCTACGTCTTGTCAGTTGTTTTTTTCAAGCCAGTAGTCTTAGTATTTTGAAAATCCATTTCTGATTACATTAGAATAAACAGTAAGGCCTGTCTTCTTTGTAAGTATTTTTAGTACACTCTATGCAAGAGAAGAAAAATGGTAGGACAAAAATAGGAATAACTCTGCCAGTATTTGTTAAGAAAAGTTTCCCTCTCTCACTGCTTCTACTCTCTCCCCAGCAAAACCACACATAACTCAGTAAGACCCCACTGACTACTTGGTAAAATCTATAAAGTTCAATACATTACAGCATTTTATACGCAAAAAAATAACACATTACTACAAAATTGAAAACTACAACAAAAGGCAATATCCTGGCACTTTTGCACACTGGATCTATTGAATTTAAAGGCATACAACCATCAGAACATGGTTTCATATTAGACTGTAATAGTCATAGTAAAAGACTTCAACTTTGCTACCATTTAACAAATTCACTATCACCCACTTTAAGGCAGTCATCTATAGACAAAATACAGCCCATCACTGTAAAGAATCAAATTTCATAGTTACTCTACTGTGTATTTATAACTATCAAATGCTGCTTATATAAATGTATTTTCCATCTTCTGTTCTTAACATCTGGTTAAAGATGACTGATGGGGTTTGGTTCCCCTTTTGCCTAAGTAAATGAGAAAGAACAAGAAAGGCTGATATAAGGGAGAAAGCACTGCTCAAGAACCTTCACTAAACAATTTGTCTGCACACTTTTGGTCATTATAATACTTCAGTAAATAAGTAACACCACAGTGTAAAAGGACATCCTTTAAGACAACAATATTGGGTCTGATATTCCACTGTACAGCTTAATTTAAACCTTTCAGTATACTCATAATATGATTTACATGGGGCTTACAATTTAGTTTTTTTAGTTCAAATATTTTCTTACAATTTGCAAAACAAATTATTTGATCACACTTTGATAGGAAAGCTTTAAAGTGTTTTTTACTTATCCCTTTTTTCCTTTTTAATTTACAACTTAGATAAGGCTTCCACTTATAACAATGCCATTCCACTTATAAATTAATGTGTTATACTATGTGTTATATATATTAACCTCGAGTAATACATTTTGAGATAAAAAAAATATCAGAGCTGATCAGACAATTTGTTGGAATTTCACTTAGTGTACCAATCAAATGTAGCAAACTATTTTGCTACGAGAACATCCCAAAATATTCACCAATTCTCTGAATAACTGCAATATCAAGATGAATTTTGTACAGTTCTATGAAAAGTAATGCAGAATATGACAGGTTCATTAAAATTATGGAAATACCACAAAGTTGCAAAGTAAAGCTTTCAGAAATCTTTAAATGTAAAATTGTCAGCAAAATCATAGTTTTGTCCTTTCTTAGTTATACATTTATAACACAGTGACAACCTTTCATATGTGCAAACACACCTGTCATACAGCTTTACAAGCCCAAGTAGACCTTGCTGAGGCCGCTCAATTTTTAATTTGCCACGTCCAGCGTGCAATCTCACTCTACCAACCCCCTTCCTAGTGAATGTGAACCTACCCAGAACAGGAGACAATGGCATATAGCAAATGACTTGGACAGAAGGCAGTGAATGGGGAAGGAGTCCACATATTGAGGACAAAATAAGTAGTTTAAACCACTGGCTTCATTCATATAACATGGCATGAGGCAAGGGAAAAATTGCATGTGACCAAAAAACATATTGTAATGAGTACACGCAAGGGATAACATTAAAATTACATCAGTCACCTTATCTTTAGTATTCCCAGACTTAGGCCATAGGTCCATAAATCTTTACGAACATGATGTGCTGTCTATCAGATCAAAAGTGTAATACTTTGTGTTCTTTCCCTTTCCTTCTATTAAATGAAGCAATAAACAGTCCATTGCATCTATGACATCCTTTGAAAAATCTTACTTATGGCTAAAACTTTGGAGCAGACAGTATATGAATGCACAGCCCTACTCAGACCTCCACGGATTTTCAATTCCCAAGAACAAGAGTGTTCTCTCCAGCACTATTGGAAATGTTGCAACTGTCAGGAAAGTGTTATTCAAGTTGCAGTGAAGACTACTCAAAATTTTGCACAGAAATCTTACTCTATGTGGAACTACACAGCAAACCTGATCCAGGGCAATAAAATATAGGGTGCACTTTTGGAAAAATTAGCAACCTCTTTGCCTTTTAATGAACATAAATGAGGTAACTTTTGTTTACACACATTCATCTGGTGGTTTGGTTTGTGTTTTGGTTTTTTATTTGTTTGGTTGGTTGGGTTCTGGTCTGTTTTGTTTTTTTTTTTTCCTTTAATAAGTGACACCATTTTCTACAGGAAAAAAAAATTATGTTTGAAGAAATATTAGTTCCATGAAAATATGGTAAAAAATTATGTTACACCACTTCAATATATGAATCCACAGTGACAGCAGAACAGCACTATAGCATTTAATGGTACATCTGCAATTCATTTCACTCCATCAGCCAAAAGATGCATTTATACTGTAGCTATTACATTTTGAGAAGAGTTTAAATTACAAAACTTGAGAGCTTCAAAGCAAATCTTCATCTAAGCACCTTGATCTTGATGGCCTAGTTAAAAAAATATTAAGATAGAGACTCTCTCCAACAAAATGCAGAACAATTGTACTTAAATCTAGTTATTTTAAATTTCCTTTCATAAATCAATTAAACATACCAACCTGGGGGTTTGAGCATTTTATTTCAAGGGGCTCCAGGTCGACATGGAGGCAGACAACAAATGAGTGTCTGGATTCTGGGCCTGAAGCAAGCAGTTTCTGTGAAGTAACAGCTAAAGTAGAAGTACAGCCCATAGGTTCCACTAAATTAAGTGTCATCTGTTGTCCAAGAAGAGTATATATGCTGAAATGATGCAGACTAATAGTCCACGGAAAAGCGTCACCTAATGATTAAAAAGAAGGGAAAACAGTTAAATAATTGCTTAATGGGCTATTATTTTCTCAAAACTCAGTAAAGTCAGCAAGTGTAATCAACAACCATTAAACTGATCCGAAACTCTCACAAATATAATTCAACCAACAATTCCATTCTATCCCTCAAAATCTAAACAACAGTAATAAAGTTTTTACAACTTTCTAAAAATTGAAATCCACTGGGAATTTTAACCCCAAACTGTAAATAAACATGTACAACAGTCTTTAAAGAACATTCTTTTTGCTTTATATGATTTTCCTCAAACTGAGGAGTATCCTGAAACCACTTTCCACTTATTTCAGCATATGAATGGCAGAGGCATTTGAAGCTATTGCATACTGAAGAATTCAGCTCAGCCGAAGTAACTTGAAAATATTTTGGAAATGTTTCAGATTAGGAATTCAAAAGTAGTTAGCTACCTATATTTTTTCCAAGTTCTGTCAGCCAAGAAATACAAAATATTAATTGTAATAGATGGGAAAAAATCAAATGCGAATTCATCTCTAATGACCAGTTAATTATTACTCATGAACTTTGTTTTTCTCTGTGACCACCACACTAAATTAAAATTGTTTCTATTTCATGGATTAAAAAGAATCAATCTCCAAAGAAAATACCGCCTGTTATCTCTACTATGCTGCATACATGATCTACCTTAAAAGGAAAACACTGATCAAATTTTTATCAATGTACAGAAACCACACTATGATGAACAAACTCTGTAGTAAAGATATGGTAAATTTACAACTGTGACATTTCCCCTAACGCCATCAATTACCTCTTGTGCAGCTCCATACACACATGTGACCATTCTAACATTATACTGGAACTGTCCACCTGATAAGTCCTTGTTTTGTTGTTGTACCTATGTTTACTTTGTTTAAAAAAAAATACTTTATCTGTGTTCATTTGCAAACTGATTTTATGAAGCTATTTAAATAATCAATCCAAAATATCTAAACATCAAAAGTTGTTTATAAGATTTACTTCAAACATGATTTATTAGTAGGAAGGAAGGAAAATTCAGTGCCACAGACATTTTCTCGACATCTAACCTTCCCATCCATGTATACTACTGTTTCATCACCTAAATGCTGAGATTCTTTTATGCTGAAATATTATAAGTAAACCTGACATTGCCTTCAGTGGAACTAGAGCTCAGCCCACATCTCTTATGGGCAAGATTATGAAAGATGCACATGAAACTCTCCTTGTATGGTTGAAGATTCCGGTTAATTCCTGATTACCGCTCTCATAAATCCTTATTTTCAATTTTTTTCAAAGGTCATTACTGATTTTAAAAACTTGAAAATGTGTTCATCAAGATATTGCAACTGCTTTGATAACTTCTAAAATGTCTAAGTACTACTTTCAGATATCTGGCAATTGACTGACTCAATTACCAGACAATTTTCAAAGAATTAGCATTCATCATTTATCTACTATTTACAATAGTTTAGAAGACTCTTTTCCTACAGTGTTTGAGTTATTTTTCCAATATATATAATTCCAAATTTTTGCTACATGCACGCACTTTCTCTGGTAGTTATTTGATACATTTTGTTTCTTAGCTAGAGTTAATTCTTGTTATAAGCCCGTTCACATGCGTGACATACAATATTGATAAATGCACTTTACTAATAATTGTTATATGTTTGCTCTCACTTTTATACAACACTTTATTTAAAAAAAAAAAAGATTGCAGAAGTGGCAGTTGTACACAATTTTGTGTACACAATGCTGACAATTGTATAAAAGAGAATTTTTTTTTGTTTTAAATTAGCAATAGTAGGAGAGAGATTGGAAAAGCTTTAGCATGCATATGATCTATTCCCAGGCTTGCTTAAAGTACCTTTGCAATCTTCAAAAAGCATCTTGACTACTCTGTCCTCATTTCCCTTTCTGTACCCACATTGCAGGGTCTTTACATAGATTTCCAATGTGCTCACATTCTCACGTGGCATGCAGTGTTTAAGTGAAAAAGATACTGTAATCATTACACGTTGGGTCAACTATTGTACTTCTCCCCAGTCATGCAACACGGTAGCAGTTGCATGGCTGCATAATGCTGGTCGTATCCAGTGGAAAGCCCTAAGGGCTCTGTCCAACTCCAGAGCTCACACTCAGCAAATGAGATTTAGTTCCACAGACTTCAAATGTAAACACAAACACACAGGCTTTTCTAACTTAAACCCAGCTCCAACAGCTGAACGTAACAGTAACAAGTTGCTTATGCAGAACCTCATTGCTATTCAGATACTGAAGAATGTAGCTAAAATCTGAGAATTAATTTCACAAGGTCATCAACCATAACAGGTAAGTTAAATATAGTAGTTACCATGTTTTACAGATGGTGACATTGACTATAAACTCAAATAGCACACTATTTGAATGTCAAATATTCACTACACAATTTACAGAAATTATTATTCAGTTTTGATAATGAAATTGAGGGGGTGTTTTTAATCTAATGCAAGATGATAACTTCTAAGAATGCCAACATACTGCTCCTGTGTGTGTGTGTATATACATGTATATATACATGCTTCTATTACATTGTAGTAGTTTATGACCAATAAATTTGATTACAATTAATTCATACAGTAGAATTAGAAGCCCTAATTTTCTATTTTTTTTTGACAATCGACAACTTACTCAGTTTAAACATATGCTACAAAAATCTGTGAGGTTATATAATTTGTCATATTTCACAAATAAAAGCCATCTCTTTGATTTAAATGTTTGGAATACAGTGATTTACACGACTGCCAGTATACTACTATAATATGAGAATGTGAATGTGACATCTAGAAATATCAACAACAATTTTAAGATATTTTGAACACACTTGTCTCTAAAATGTATTTTACTTTATTTTACCTACCTGTATCTTAACTGTATCTTACCTAACCAACCATTTTTACACAGATAGATTCATAAAATTCACCAGTATGAACCCGAGATGAACATTTTACATGTGCCAGCTAAGAATTATTTTTTTTAAAAAAAAAGAAATTGGTTGGATCATAGAATCATAGAAAGGTCTGGGTTGGAAGGGACCCCAAGGATCATAGAGTTCCAACCCCCTGCCACAAGCAGGGACACCAACCTCCAGGCCTGGATCTACACAAGGTTGCCCAGGGCCCCATCCAACCTGGCCTTGAACACCTCCAGGCATGGGGCATCCACCACCTCTCTGGGCAGCCTGTTCCAGCACCTCATCACTCTCTCTGTAAAAAACTTCCCCCTAATATCTAATTTAAACCTTCCCTCCTTCAGCTTCAATCCATTCCCCCTTGTCCTGCCATGGATGGTCACATACAAAGAGTGACGGTCAATGGCTCAATGTCCAGATAGGTATTGGTAACAAGTGGTGTCCCTCAGGGGTCTGTACTGGGACTG
>JMFS01102151.1:0-27383 GCA_000699545.1 Podiceps cristatus | reverse complement strand
CATGTAAGTATATATGTGTATGTATGCATGTATGTATATTTATATAAAACCATTTGCAGCAATATAAATGTCAGAATTAGAAGTATCCTAGCATTTGTAATATTGCCAAGTTTTGCAACATTGTCAAAATCACATTCATTCATACAAAAGTTTTTCAAACTAGGCATCTATCTCAAATTCCTTTATTTGCAAAAAAAAAAAAAAAAAATGCTATGGCTTTTGCTACAGGGATCTTTCTCTGTTTTTCCGGGCATAATGAAATATGGTGAACAAACAGATCAAAAAAAAGCCTTCAAAAATAATCAAAATGCTGACCTACTTAGCACAACACAGGGAAATTTGAAGGCAGTCTCAGGACAGAGTAGAGCTATTGCTTTTTGTCAGGGAACAGAGCGGAGATGCCTGAGTATTGTGAGCAAAAATAAACTTCGGTTCTGGTCAATGCCTGCTCCGGGGGCCAGAGCCAAGAATCAAAGCCCAGTGATTTTGCTGTCACTGATGCAGGATCCACCACACACCCCCTGAAGGGCAGCACCCCCAGTAAACTGGGGGATTCCCAGATATCTGGCAAAGGCAGCACAAGCTTGAGGGCAAGAGCAGCAATCTCGTTCCCTACAGCTCGATGTCCCAGGCAGCTACCTACTTTGGTTATGCTCAGACCAGTTGTGCAATATAAACAAGAGAAAGAAGGAGATGGATTTCCTGACAGATTCATTAGATCTGATGTGCTCATCTGAACCTGCAAGTAAACAAGCCTTGCCTGAGGTCTAGCAATTAGTGGGAGACAGAGCTATTGACAGTGCTTTATTGTGGTAGGAAGATTAAAAAATCATAAGGTCATGCTAAACAGAAACATTATTAACAGAAATATTCAAGGCACAGGATTGCAAGGTAATAGTCCCAGTTCCACTGAAAGCAAAGCAAAGAAATATAGCAGGATACAGGCAGTCCAGCAAGTTCTTGGAATGTGTTACAGACCTTTTTTTTTTATTATTTCCAGAAGGCTGGAAGAACAGTTATACAGGAGCCTTTTCTATATTTGATTCTTGTCAAGAGAGTGAAATGAGTTGAAAATGTAGAGGACAGAAAGCAGCTTATGTTCTAGGAGACTCTCACCTCTCCTAGGAGAAGAAAAGGCAGAGTAAGGACCATGGACTTCAAGGAAATTAACTTCCCAGTAATGGTGTGTATGTTACTACCTGTTTACAAGGAAGAGGAAGAAAAGCAGAGAGAAAGGATCTCCCAATTCTCTGCCAGCTGCAAAGGAGGGAACCAACCCCACTGATGAAATCATCATCTCTAGCCTGGGCCTGCTGGGTACAGTCTGCTGGGACCCAGCAACGAAGGCAGCATCTTTCATGTGGAAACCGAGGTGCCTCATGCCATGTGACCCAGAAGACAGCCAAAAGCTGCCTCATATTCAAAGGCTCATCTGTAATTGCAAATCAAAGCAAATCTATTTTGTAATCTTAGAAAATAAGCGCATTTTCTCCTGTCCTGGAGAGCAAGTTTTATTCAAGAAAACTTTACAGTCTTGTTTGAAGCTGAACTGGTCTTTCATTTGCAGTAAGGGTAATTGAGTAGAAGAAACAAAGGCATCGATTTATTCTTATGCCTCCTGCTAGGCTTTTTCTTTGACTAGTCAGTTATCTAAGTGTTAATGACATAGATGGTCCATGACTACTGCCAAGATTTTTCTAAATATTGTTGACAAGCTGAAGGGCAACATGTTGTGTGGATAGCAGGTCAGGTTTAAAGAAATCTCAATTCCAGGTTTCCAATACATATCTGTGTTACAGCTATCGACTTGGTAATTCAAGTTTGCCATTTAAAAGCAACAATATCACGTACATCATTTATCAAAGAAATAATAAAAGCAATCATTTTGGATCTTGAATAATGATGATGATGAATTAATGGAGATTACACTCCAAGAACCAAAACCAGCCACTGTTTTTGGCAGAGATAAAAAATAAAACCTTTCTTTCTGTATTAAGGGGCAGGAGGTATGGGGTCTTATGCATCCAATGGGAGAAGGGGGTATGTATTTTAAATATGGTATGCAACCAGCTCTGTTTACAATTAGTGCTACTCCAGCTTTTTATCTTCATCTACAACTTCCACAAATTATCCCTTCTTTCCCAAGTGGAGCTCGTTAGCAGTTGCAGTAAGAGAACCAGATAACATAAATCATACCTTAACCTCAAGAGGTTAAAAATTTTAAATATTATGCCTTCCTTCCATTCTCTCCCCAAAAGGATCCATTTATTTAAACTTAATAAAATCTGATTAATTATTTGTTCCCTAACATTGAATGAAATTAAATAAATATTCTGATCACTTAGGTGTGAAACAAAAAAAAAAAAACGTTTTACTTTTTTGAGGGGAGACATTTGTAAGCAGTTTTCTATAAACCTTTTAGTAGAGTTGCAAGGCTGTGGTATCTTCTCTATGAATTCTATGAGTTATAAAATTTGGAACGCAAATACAAGACAGGTATGCACAATTCATTTAGCAACCTATCAAACTCCACCTTTTCATCAAAAGGTTGTCCAGGAACCTGAACTGTAATCTGAGGCAATATAAATCTGTCATAGAACATCCCTTGTGAAATACACACTAAAGATGTCTTACAAATAGAAACAAATGGTGATTCTTACTCCACGCTGATGGGGGAAAGGATCATCCAGTGTCATTGTACATTTCTATAAAGGAGATATAGGGGTAAATAAGAGGCCATTTATTCACTTTTAACTTCATTGTTCCTCATATGAGTGTTTAACATCATAGATTCACATGGGTTTATAATAGCTTATAACGAGCACGGTTAACCTGACCACCAGGTGAACACGATGTGATTGCAGTTTGACAGAGCTATATCACTCAAAAGCAAGGCTGGTTATGCCAAATATATACTTTTCCATGACATCATGTGTTTGTGCACACCACAACATCCATGCCATCTCAGCAAATAAATGCATTTTATGTTGCATTGGAATTTCTTTCATTCTTCTCACTTTGAAAATTCATACTAACCTAGCACCATAGACTGCCTCTTTTTTCTCCAAGAAAAGAAAAAATTAAAGAATTATGGCTCATTAAAAGACTGTTGCGACTTTAATGCAATTTAGAAACACAGGTTGCCTGTCCCACTTGGAAGAAGGAAGTAAACAAATACCTGAAGAGAATCTAAGCCTAGATCACAAAGAAATCTTGCCAATACAGGCTTCAGACCTGTGTAGTTTTTGTGGGGCTATTGAAATGGAGTATTTTGCCTACAGGTGCATTTTTTGAGAGGGTCCATCTTGTAAAACATGAATGATCACAGTATCACTATATTCTTGAGCTCACTTTAAAATATATGGAGGTTTTCCTAGCTCCTTGGTATTTCCATAGACTCCCACAGTCTTAGGAAAAATCCACCATGTTTTGAGGAAATAAAAAGGGGGTTCCTCTCTCCTTTTTAAGAGTGTAACTTGTAGCTATTTGAGGATATTCAGGGGTTTGATATGCTATCAGTTCTAGCAGAATTAGTTCCTGGTGCCACACTAGGGGAAAAAAAAAAAAAAAAAAAAAAAAAAAAAAAAAAAAAAAAAAAAAAAGATGAAGAAGGAGGTAAATCTGTCACGTAAAATTTTCTTTCCAGAGATATGGCAGGCAGGAATAGACAGATAGATCTTTTACAATGTGCAAGATAGAGAATAATGAGTTGCTTCTACCACTCTGTCCTGGTTTCAGTCAGGATGGAGCTAGTTTTATCATCAGCAGCTCCTGTGTTTTGGATTTAGTATGTGAAAAGTGGTGATAGTATGCTGCTGTTGTTGGTTGCTGCCAAACGATCAAGGACATTTTGCAGTTTCCCAAGTTTTGCTGATGTGAAGGTGTAAAAACCTGGAAGGGGCACAGCCAGAATAGTTGATCTAAACTGGCCAAAGTGTGCTTCATACCATAGACATCATACCCGGTATGAGTGAGGGTCAGCCATTGCCCTTGGGCTCTGGTTCCTTGTTCAGTTGGTGTTCTGTACCTATTCCCTTCTTGCTACCATTTTCTTTACTTTTGTTCAGGCCTGTTTGTTTATTTGGTTGTCTGTTCCCTCGAGCTCTCTCTGGAACTCGCTGTTCTGGGATGGCTGCGGGGGAATATCCCTGCTCCCTGGCTGCTGCTCGGGACGGGCTGTCGGTCCTCGGGTGGTGAGACATTGTGCATCATTCATTTTACATATCCTATTATCCTTATATGTTATAATTAATCTTTTCCTTTGTTGTCCTGGTAAAGTGTTTTTATCTCAACCCATGAGCTCTGTCTCTCTCTCTCTCTAATTCTCCTCCTCACCCCAATGGGGAGCAGGGGGAGGAGGTGAGTGAGTGGCTGCGTGGTCCAGTTACGGTTTGGGTTTAAACCATGACAAAGTCATATATTGCAAGTAAATATCCTTCTTTCCCCAGGAAAAAAAAAAATCCAATTTATCCATCAACATTTTTATTCTATTGTTTCCCTATTGTTGTAGAAATAGAAGACTGGTCAAATAATAAACTGTTTGAACATCATTGTAGCTATTTGTCAAACAGGACAGTTGATCCATAGTACTTACCCACTGAAATCAGGATTCTGCAATCACAAAATCTACTAAAAGCTAGCTTAACCATGAAAAATAATGGTGGTATTATGCCTGTTAATAACTGAAGCATTGCAACATTTATGTTTCATTTTTAAATGAAAATCCTTTGAAGAAGTCCATGTTTACAAAACAAGTAGACAGAAAACATTATTTTATTGGCCCCAAAACAATCTAATGAACAAGACTAGGGCTGATTTTGGCAGTTTCTTACAGTACGCAGTGACTCTGACCAAAAAAACCCTTCAGGTTTGGGGTTTTTTTGCATGCTTATGGTTTCTAGACTCTGGTGCCTCTAGGAGTGCTCAGTGTTGTAACCCAGAAAGATCCTCTAAGTGGAAAAGGTGTCGTGAGATCTCTACTGTCTCAGACTACCCTGCCACAGTTCATTTGAAGTGGACAGGACCAGACCATATTTGGACTAGATCTGGGCTGACATGCTAAAGATCTGCTCTCACCAAGAATCATGCCAAATAATTCCCAGCCGTTTCTGTGTGACCCTTCTGCCCTATCACTGGTGCCACAATGGTGACTCGAGGCTCCCCCCTTGAAGTTACTGAACTCCAACTGTTTCCTGAGAGCTATCCCCTAGAGCTCATCCACTGTCAACATCTAGTCTAACTACTTATCCAACTTTAATGTGCTTAATATATATCCTTCCAGTGGTGGGTGCAGAGATGTAGTTCTCTTAAAGGGCTGTAGCCACTGGAGTTGAGCAAATGCATTAATCAGGGCAGAACTGCTTACGTGACTGTATTTCCACTAGCAGAGGGGCACTGAGAGATCTCTCTCCCACTGAGGAATCCCACTGAAGCCAGACAAAGTGCGAGTGTGAAAAGCTTCTGGCAGGAGGGAGGCAGTTTTCAAATGTCTTTTGTGAAGCCATCTGCTCTTTGCTGGTATCTATCAGAGCATTTATATACTTAAAATGAAAGATATTCTTGCAAATAAATCAGCAGGATTCATATTAATGTACAATAGTAATGCAATTAAGCATATCTTGAGAAAAAAATTATAAATACATATTTTTATATTTTTCATATATTCGCACACAGAAAAAAAACCCCAATGATAAACTCTCTCCTAACAAAAACAGTCCAGTAGTTCTTCCTTAATAAGGTAATCCTCTGTAGCCATGCATGATCAGAGGGATTCAGAATATTTTCAGAAAAAAACATGCGTTCATTATCTTGAAAGTCAAGATACATACTTCATGAATTCAAGGTCTTTAAGATTCATATTTTCAAACCAAGATCTTTAAAGTTTCTTTAGAAAAAAATAAAGCACATATTTTCATGCAATCACATGATTCCAGTAGACTAGGCTTAAATAAAAGTATCAAATATCACAAAATTCAGATGAAATAATCTTGCCTAACTTTAAAAGAAATAAAATATTGACATGTTTTCTACGGGAATCACTGGAATTAGGCTCTATGAGTCCAGCACATACAGGAAAAATAAGAATTGAAGGTCTATCACTAAAAAAGTCCTGGCAAAGGTCCTCCTAAAGAGATCACTTCTATTGCAAAGAGATGTCTTGGCTCAAAGGAGAAGTAAAGACACTGAATTCTGCACCCTTTGTGAACTTGCCCTCTTTCCCGCCTGTAGCCTGTAGGCATTTTAGGCTCAGAGCAGCCACCTTGACCTTGAGAGTAGCTGAGGTGCCCTTTGGGCTGTTGTACCCCTAGCTTCATCCATGCCTCGGTCTTCCAGACTACAAGAAGCTTGGAGGCACCCTGCCAGAGCAAAGCCTGGTCCTGAAAGGATGGAAATAGTGGACTAGTAAGCAGTTCTCGACTTCTTACTGGGTTTGGGCAGACTAAAATTAAAGCTAGAAAGGTGTTTTGAGCATATTAGTAATTTTTTTTAATGTTTTAAGGTGATTTCTCAGAAACTGATAGATGAATTCTAAAATTAAGATATTTTGCTTAACATAAGATAATTCTCCTCTAAATCACTTTAGGAACAAAGGCATTAATGAATTTTATATAAAAATATATTTTTGTTGTTATTTGTAAGGAATTTTGATGTATACATTTATTATTATTCACTTTTGTCATCGTAGAACCTCAAAGGCTCAGGATCAAGGCCCTGTTTGCATAGAGAGCAACAATAAACCAAAAGGCAGAAATCTTACTATTTGAGTAAATGCACGTCCCCTTGTAATGCATTATTGGCAAAGGAATTGTCTAAGATACTAAAAGGAGCTTTGTTTGCATTTAGGTTTCTCACTTTCCTTAAGCTATTTGTTTAGAAATGTGTCACTTAGCCCAGCAGATGTTTCCTCAACACAACATATTTGTATCACAGATGAAGAAAACTTCCCAACCAACTCCCTTGATTTAGTAATTATAATTTAATAATCCATTTTATTCCTTTTTCGAGCAGACAGAACAATTAACTAAAAAATCCAGTTGTTGTTCTGTGTTTTCCTCCCATCTCAAATTTGTACAGATAAACTGCTATGAGGAATTTTAGTTCTGTCCTAATAAAAAAACACAAACTCCACATGAATGCGCAGTTTCAAGCCACCAGAAATTATTCAGGAAACATCACTTAGCTGGTTTACACACCAGAATGTAAATGAGGCCTCCTTTTTTTTTCCCTGCTACCAGTAAAGCTGAGGCATTCACCCCTTTCATTTCACTTCACTCTTTTTTTTTTTTTTTCCGTTGCCATAGAAACCAGGGTGCCAGTCAGTCTGCAGAAGAGGCTGCCATTGCAGGTGCTTTGCAGATACCGTAATAATAAATGAAGAAATAAATAAATAAACAAGACCACATTTTCCTCAAAAATACAGCAGTAAAAAGCACATCACTTTGCATTTCTGTTGTTGACTTGTGTAATTTGGCTACTGAGACTTTATAGAAAACATTTACTGCCTTAGAAAATAAGCATGCATGTATTTCTTGTACCTGGCAAGCCCATTGTGTATATTTACAGCCTTCTCTATAGCAATCAACTAAAATATTGAAACAACATAAACCAATTGAGTTGAAGAGAATAAATCCTTAAAAGAAAAGTAGAATAAGAGAGAGGGTGTGCATGCACATGCATTCAGCTATTGACTTATTCATGCACATGTTCAGGTTATGTGCCTGGGTTTAATAACAACTGTGGGTCCTATTTGTACAACAATCCTGTTGCTCTGAAGAGATTTAAATTAACATAACCTTAATCTATGAAGTTACAATCAACCAACAACAAGAGGGGGAAAAAAAAAAAAAAAAAAAAAAAGGTTGGTTTAGCCTGATTTTAAGCATGAGGAAAACAGGCCTGGGGATCACTTTATCAGTCCACCTGGGAATCCCCCATAACCTTAGAACACTTTCGTCTAAGGTCTACCAAATCATAAAAACAGGTAGAAATCCCAAAGGCAATTATCCACGTAAAATAATTTGTAAACACTAGCAACTGGAGGGGAGGGCAGTGCCTCCAAAAAGGAAAGGCAAGAACTCCTCTGTTATCTATTCCATTTGGCACTTTTCATTGAAACGAAAATCAAGCACACAAAGAGGTGTCACCTCAATTCTCTCCACCAAAAAATCACATTTTACTAGATGCAGGAAGTGGAGGGACTGTATGGCTTACAGTTGTACCTATGATGTATCTTAAGTCTATCCAGTATAGAGAAAGCTCAACAGTTACTCCTGATATAGATGTTCATAACATTTTAATAAAATGTACACATCTTTTATCTTCTATCATGATTCTGATTCCCCTCATATTTCTCAACAAAATTAATCATAGTCTTCTAGTGAATGAATCGTGGCAGAGTTCTCCTAGATTATTTGTTTAACCCATAGATTAAAAAACAGTTTCCACTCCAGCAGATTTAAAAAAAAAAAAATAAAAAAAAATCTGAATGATCCACATTGTGGACCAGTAGAAGGCTGAGGCTTCCCAAATACTTACATTCCAATGAAAAAGATGTCCTTGGCCTTTGCCAGTTCTGCTCTGGTGCCAGCAACCTAGTTATTGTCCAAACCACCATGTGAAGAGTTGCTTTTTATTGTGGTTATTTGTTACACATATAACAACAGTAGTGAAAGAGGCCTCAGCTTCATTGTTTTAAGGATGCCAGACTAGTGGACGGAAGCAAATGTCACTCTTGTCTTCAAGAAAAGGGAGAAGGAAGACCCAGGGAACTAGAGGCTGGACAGCATCACCTTGATCCCTGGGAAGGCAACGGAGCAGTCAGTCCTGGAAAGCATTTCCAGGCACGTGAAGGAAGGGAAAGTCATCAGTAGTCAGCATAGTTTCACCAAAAGGAAGGAATGCTTGACCAACCTGGTAACCTTCCATGATGAAATGACTGGCTTGTTAGACAAGGAGAGCAGTAGATATTGTTTACCTTGAACTAAGTATGGCTTCTGACAGATTTCCTGACAGATTCTCATAGAAAAGCTGCTGAACTATGGGCTGGATGAGCTGACAGTGAGGTAGATTGAAATCTGGCTGAACAGCCAGACCCAGAGCATGATGATAAGTGGAGGCTAGCAACCAGCAGTGTACCCCCAAGGGAAAATATTCAGTCCAGTCTTGTTAAATGTTTTCATTAATAATCTGGACTGTGGGGCTTAGTGTACCTCAGCAAGTTTGCTGATGAGACACAACTGGGAGGAGCGGCTGATACACTAGAAGGTCATGCTGCCATCCAGAGGGACCTCAACAGGCTGGGGAAATGGGCTGACAGGAATCTCTGGAAGTTGAACAATGAGACCTGCAAAAAGTGCTGCACCTGGGGAGGAACAACCTCATGCACCAGTATATTCTGGGGGCCACTCATCTGGAAAACAGCTTTGCAGAAAGGGACCTGTGTATTCTAGTGGACACCTAGTTGAAGACAAGACACCAGTGTGGCCTTGCAGCAAAGAAGGTCAATGGTAACCTGTGCTGCATTAGACAAAGTGTTGCCAGAAGCTCGAGTGAGGTGATCCTTCCCCTCTACTAAGAACTAGTGAGGCCACACCTGGAGTACTGGGTCCAGTTTTAGGCTCCTCAGTGCAAGAAAGACATGGACATACTGGAGAGAACCCTTAACAAAGGACCACAAAAATAATGAAGGGACTGGAGCATTGCTCCTATGAGAAAAGGCTGAGAGAGCTGGGACTGTTTAGCCTGGAGAAGTCTCAGAGGGATCTTACCAATGTATATAAAAACCTGAAGGGAGAGTGCAAAAAGGTCAGAGACAGGCCCTTTTCAGTCGTGCCCAGTGACAGGACCAGAGGCAATGGGCACAAACTGAAACACAGGGAACATCAGGAAAAAATTTATTTTTTTTTTTTTTTTTTTTTTTTTTACTAGCTTGAGCATTAAAATTGTCTTTTTTTTTTTTTTTTTTTTTTAACTGTGAGGATGACCAAGAACTGCACAGGATGCCCAGACAGGTAGGTAGAGATCTTCAAAAGCCATCTGGACATTGTCCTGGGCAGCTGTTACTAAGTGTCCCTGCCTAAGCACGGAACTTAGACCAGATGGTCCCTTCCAACATCAACCATTCTGGGATTTTGTGACTGTAACAAGCATAAAATCATCACCTTTCCCTAAAGACTTTACAATTTTGGGCTTCAATCCAACAAACTGAAATAGTCATTGCCATTAGAATCAATGGCACTTAACATCTCCTACAAAACCAGGCCTATGAGGTACAAAAATTGATTGAAAGAATGTTTGATTGGAAAGGCAACTTTTTTTCTCTTCCTCTTTCATCACCTTCTAGCCTGTTCCAGTTCATGCTCCTGAGGTTCCACTGCAAAAACATTGGCAGGGAAAGTAACTCAGGGAAGGTTTGCTGCACGTGTCCTTATTCTCAGAATTGGTTCATGGTTTATTAATAGCACTTTCTGATTTACAGTTTATCAATAGCACAAGCATTACATTTTCTCATCTTGAAGGTTAAAAAAAGAAAAAAAAAAAAAAAAAAGAAACCTCTTACCTGCATCCCACAAAGCTGAATTTTGTGGTGACATCAGAGTGAATTTGAAAGATACACTGGGGAAGGAAGAGAGAAGGATAGGAGAAACAGCACAAGTTTTGGAGATGGGAAGTTTCAGAAAGGAAAGACTGAAGAGGAGGGAGACCTGGAGGAGTTCTGTTTCAGGAGGGGGTCCAGCGGAGATCATGTTATTGTGGGGGATTATAGGTATCATGGGGTTCTGTGCAGGATAAGGGGATCCCTCCATCTCTTTCTGTCTCTTTAGTTATTCCCTAAATCCCCAGGGCACTATGAAATACCTTCAGCCTACCTCACTCCTAAGGTATCCACTCCTGAATTACAGGATCACAACTCTGATTCTTCCTCTCACCATCTTACCCTTTGTAGGCAGCTTCCTCCTCTGTTAGTCTAATGCCATGGCCTATTTGGCTTATGATTTTTTTTTTTTTTTTTTTTGCTCCCTAAGATATACATTGACACTTGTTAACACAGGACAATGAGCTTGATGAACTTCAGTTATGACCCAGCATGTCTCTTCTCATGTCAGTAATATATATACCAGCAAATTTTTAGAGAGAAGCACTGGGTTTAGGGTGGGGTTTTTTAGGAACTTATCAATAAGAATTTCAGAGCTCTAGTATAACCTGCATAGCATATAATAAAAGCAGTGGAAACTATGGATATCTCTTCCTCTGTGTAATTAACTACATAATACAAGCTGTGTCCATCTACACTTACTCCAGAACTGATCCAGGGCTCACCGCTTTTAAAGGCATCTACAAACTCCTGTGTTGTTGGAGGTCGGCCATTCATGAATACCACATGCCCACAGAACTACTTGAAAAAATTAAATTAATCCTCTAAACATACACAGTCTTCTGTGACTCCAACTGTTAGAGAAAAGATTTGAGATCACTAGTTGTACAACACATTCTAGAAAAGGCAATATATATATACGAGATAGTTAAATAGGTCATATATGTTAGCAAATTTCCAGACGTAATATTTACATTCTAATAAGGAGAAAGACAATAATTTTGTAAAATGGATCAAAGGACAGAAATCAAAATGTTGACCTTGTATTACTTTTACATGAAACTTTTTTTTTTTTTTTTTAATCTCTAATTTGGAGATGCCAATGGAGGGCTTCTGGAAAAGGCAAACAAACTGTTGCTTCTGTTTTCATTATTTCTACCTCATTTCAGTCTGGAATGTCACTTGGATGCCAAGATCATTGCACAATATGAATTGTACAGAAAACCCCTCATTTCTTTAAGATAAATGTGCTGTTATATTTTCAAACAGGCAAGAACCTACAAAATTTGTACATGTAAATGGAAAAACACTTATGTTGGTGGAGAAATCTAAACCATATCCTTTTATACTTTAACCATCTACCCACTAACAGAGAAGAGTTGTCAGAGAAGTATTTTAACTCTGATTGTGTCTGAAGTTTCAAAATAGGATGTTCTTTTTCTACACTAGTGACCACATATATAAGCAGAATGGAGGAATTTTTGTTTTTAGGTTTCTCTTTATGGGCAACAAGGAAAGAAACCTCTACTGTGCACTCCCATTTGGGCACAAGATGGACTAAAAGAATGTTACCCTTACAAAAAGGATGTTACCCTTACAAAAATGATGAGAATGCTATCCTTACGAAAAAGGAGAGACTGATGAGAATCTCTGAAATATATTCACCTTGTGATCTAGGACTTCCTTTTTAGATGCAAGAAAACCCTGAACACTTGGAGCCAGGTAATCCAAACTTTGATTTAACTTAAATTTGGACCCTGTTCAAGTCCATCTGTACTTAATTTAGATGTTAAAGAATCCAGAAATGAATATGGATTAGAACTGGCAATCCTCATCGGGGCAAAACTCCCTTGAAATCAGTGTAAATGTGCCTCAATTAAGTTTCCAGTCTGGAACTTACTTGGAATTAGAGATCGTAAACATCTGCTGCATGTTCTTTAATATTTGTCCATAAAATATTCTCAAGAGACAATCTTGAATACATAGTGTATTTCTTAATGAGAAGAGAGGAAAACTTGGTCTTGATTTGGTTTTATGATTGTAAGAATACTGATGTCATAGCCTAAAATGGAAAAGTATCCTGTTATGTTACATAGCATTATATCGCATAATTTAACCTCTTGCTGAGATGGAGCAAAAGATACAAGGGGCCCTTGGTGGTAGTTACAGCACTATTATGTTTTATGGGTTGTTTTTGAAGCCTGGTAGAACCCTGGAAAACAGATGGAAGGAGACTGTGTCGTCCTGCAAGTTTCCAGGAATTCTTGATTGTGTAATTTATAGCAGTCATTTCAACAGAAGGCCAATTGCTACTGAAGACCAAAATAATACAGAAGAACCCTCTGAGCAGGCAAAGGCAGACCAAACTCTCAAAGAGAGATGACAGCTAGTCAGAGGTTGTGGTAGTTATGGAGAAGTGAGATAACCGAGTAGCACCCACTGTGGGACTATAGGCTACCTACCTTCACTGCCCCATGCCTGGAACCTTTAAAACTTAGATTCAGCACAGAATCTGCTGTTGTGGAAATGTTAACTCGATTTAGCAAGTGGGAAACCCATATAGTTCCTTGTGATTTCCATTAGGGGAATGTCTGCCCACTGAGGGAGACCACTTAAAGGAGGAGAAGCAGAGAGAGCTGGTCCTCTCAGCTGGTTTTGGGTACAGCATTGTGGCTCAGCGGAGGTGTACTGTGGTTTGATTTATCTTCAGAGATAGTGTTTTGAAATTGTTGGCCTCGTGTTTTGGTTGATCTTCTGTCATTTCCTTGCCTGTGCTTCTTAGTGGGCATTTCCAAAGGCAGCTTTGAGGCTAGCGAGGTAACTCCGTACTCCACTCCTACAGTTCCCAGGAAGAAAGAGGATTCTCCAGAGAAAGCACCAGATCTTAATTGTACCCACTCTGAATCGCCCTCTGGAGAAGTCTTGCTTTCCCCATGGGCTTTCAGGAGACCTCAGAGACACTTATCTCATTAGTAGCCTACAGTGGCCTTTCTGAGAATTTCCCCTGTGTGTTTCCACATTTCTCTCCTGGTTTTGTAAGTTAAACAGAAACCGTGGGATAGATTCACTCCTACTCTAAGCTGACGGGTGCCAGCAGACTTTTCTTCCAGAGAGAAACTCAATCCCATCATTTGTATTTAGTCTAACTCTGGATTAAGTTTTATCTATTTGTTTTCATTACTATGCCATTTAATTAGCTGTATTCTTACAAAACACACTTGGGGCCTTTTCCTTTCCAAAAGAAAGAGGGTGTGTGATTTTCTCAGAAACATCCAAATGACTTAGCAGTTGAAGTCTCCCTGAAAATCAGTGGATGGCTTCTGAAATTCAAAATAATGACCCCTGGTCCAATAGTTAACAGGAACATTGAATATACACAGCCTCTACATCATTCAATAGGCAGAATGATGCTGATCACCACACCACTGAACCTATCCCTAGGCAAGTAATATATCCAGGAGTCAACTGGGCCTGATATTTTAATTACAGCTCATATTAATTTATTAAAGCCTAATGTCAGTTTCTGTGAAGAGGCAGGGGAAAATGGCAACACGGCAAAACTGGAACACAGTAATCCTGTTTGCTGTGCCTGCCACCTACTTTAACAGCCAGCCATGTAATATATTTCTGGCAACCTAGCTACACCATTCTGCTTACATTTGATGCTCTTTAATATAAGCATTAAATGACTTCAGTATTTCCTGGAAACTCAGTAACAGTGAGCATGGATGGCTCCTCAGATGCAGTAGATGGCACAGGACCATGAATATCAGTGGGAGTGTCTGCACTGCCTTCCATAGGCTTTGGATCGCATCCATAACAAGAGCATACATTTGGAAAATCCTTTCCGTGGCTACTTGGGTTTCACATGAATCACAACAGGACCGGTAAACAAGGCATGTCTCTCTCTGAGTGCACGTTTGGGGATGGGTGGGAAGTGCCAGCCCTCTGCGTTGTTGTGGCCTGGGAAGTCACCTCCACCCTTCCTTTGGGAATCCACCTGAAAGAAAGCAGGATGCAGAACTTGACTATCTATCTGGAGTAGAAAAACTGAAAGAGTGGCTGAAAGAGCACAGCATTATTTTGATATTTTAGAGGGAGGTAACAGGAGTCAGTGTATTTTTTCCTTTCATGAACTCAAGTACGAATGCTTTTTGCAATCTCTACCCAGTGTAAGGTAAACACAAGAGTTGGGGAAGAACCCTAAAAAAGTAAGACTGTTAATTTGAGCATGTACAGAAGCAGCAGATTTTTGCAGGCCTTGCTGCCTTGTCCCTAGAAAAGCACCTTTTTCCTAGTAGTAAATGAGCAGTCACAGCCGTACTGTTCTTGACTTTTATTTATGTGCTGCTTACAGTGATTTGACAACAAGTTTGCTTGATTTATTCCTGGATTCCAAACTGAAATAATAATTTCTTTTTCCCACTGAAGCAATTCTTATTCTGCTTCTACAGATACAAGCAGGAAAGAAAAAAAATAAAAACAAATGAGCTCCAGTGTTACACGTAAAAATATGTTACAAACTTTGCTTTGCCACAGCAAAACTATATGGAAAAAACTCATCATAAACAAATATAATAATAAAAAAAAAATGGGCAATGAAGCACAGTGATGGTTGAACCTCTAAAAGTGATGCATCAGACAGGCTCACAACAAAAAAATCTCAGCCACATTGATTACTTATGTTAGAGTTAATGGGGTTCTTTACTTTCTGGATACTTTGATGTGCAGGATGAGCCAAATCTCCCACACACAAAATAGCACATGCTGCTGAAAAATACTGTTTCCTGCCACTGGCCACAGGGGATGTGCATCCTGCAGGACTTAAAGAGAAGTCCAGTGCATTGAACCAGACTGGCTGAGGTTCATCTTCTGTTTGGCAAAGGCCTTAGACACTGCTACAGCCACAAGCACTTAATAAGGAAAAGAACCAAAAGGGCTTTAGCGGCCTGTTCAGACACATCCAGTAAAACCTTGTAGATAAGAAAGTTAGGTTCAGATAGTCAGAGAACCACGGAGAACATGCATATTCTGCATAAGCAATCATATCAGAACCTGTTTTTAAGAGAAAGACGAACTTTTTCTGTAACAGCTTTGCAACAACTCCAAGAAACTATTATCATGTTTGCACTGCGAGTAAGTTTTGAAATCTAGCAAACTGTCTCTCAGTTCCAGAAAGCCTAACAATACAGAAATGAAAACAAGAAAAGAAAATTTATCGCAAATGTTTTCTGTACCACCAACTGATTGGCAAGCTCAGAAAGGCATGGAAGACAAGGAAAATCTGCAATTGCAATTGCCACTTATTGCATATTATTTGACTGAGTGAATTGTGAATGGTTCAAGGATTTATTTCACCTACAATTAATGTCAAAACGTTTCACTTCTTATTTTAACATCTTAAAGTTAAGAAACATATCAATGGTCTAGATTCCTTTTGACATTCCTGATACAAGACTCTACTAGCTGCAGCTGATTCAAGGATGACTTTACAATGTTATTTCTTTTCAATGCTATATGTAGGGGGAAAAAAAGAAAAGTAAAATTGTTTTCTGTAAAAGGAACTAAGTGTTTTTATTCCTTCAACACTACATATGTAAAGTAGATTTCTATCTAAAATGCCTATTCTTTAAAGTGGCATTATTGCTGTTATTAATCTCTTATTTGCATTTGTTGATCACGAAACCACAAATGACCAATATATTATTTTGTACAACTAACCATGAACTCTAGAGTACAAAGTGAATATAGATCAGAAAAGGTTTACTACAAAAGTTAATAAGTTAATCCTAAGTGGTTAATAATATAAGTATGCACTAATTTGAGTTGCACTTACAGAGTAAATGTCTGCCTTGAGGAAATATGACCTTATCTTCAGTGCCATACAGCTAAAAACAAGCACTATCAAAATATCTTTCCTTGAAAATGTAAATTCAATATCTCTACAGTTCAGTACTTCTGAAACTACCTTTTGTATCCCAACAACTCTTCTGCAAAAGACTTCAGAGTTTTTACCCACTTGCCATAAGGCAAGAAAACATATAATTGCTGAGATGAACTGTGTGTCTGCCTGTGAGTCTATCCCACTAATAACTCTTGAAGCTTTTACAGAATCACAGAAGAGTCCCCAGAGGAAGGACCTCCAGAGGTCGTCTGGTCCAACTCCCCTGCTCAAGCACCTGGAGGGTCACCTAGAGAAGATTGCCCAGGACTACATCCAGATGACTTTTGAAAATCTCCAAAGAGGAAGACTCCACAATTTCTCTGGGCAACCTGTGCCGGAGTTCAGTCACTTTTACAGTGAAAAAGTGTTTCCTTATTTCAGAGAGAACCTCCTGTGTTTCAGTTTGTGCCCATTTTAACACACTTCAATCACATGTGACAGGGGAGAGGCCCCAGGACACTAACCTGTGGGAAAGAGAATTTCTTCCACTCCAGTGCTCAAATTCAAAAAACACTTTCTGTGGGCAGCTTAGTCTGTTCCCTGCAGTAGCTGAATATTGTAAATAAAATCTGTGTCCTCAGTGGCCTTGGAGGACCCATTCCTGTAAGACAAGAGGCGTCTTCATCTATCAGCGAACCCAATCTTGTCAAGATCTATAAGCATATACTTATGAGTATAAATTTTTCCAGGACAAGATTGATTTCTTTCAGTGGAAGGCAAGTATGTAACATAAACATCTTTATTCTTCTCCAAAGTGGAAGCTTGATTGTTCTTTGTCTCAACACCTCACAAGGAAACAATCAGTTTTTCCAGAACTATTATAAATGTTATTGTGTCAGGATCCATCAGGTAACCATCCAGTGGACAGCCTTCCAAGTCCTCAGAAAGTGAGCAGGCTTTCAGTCTTGAGAATTTTTGGTGGTGTTCTTGGTTTTGATTTGTGCAGGAGTAAACACGGGGGCAATTTTGACAGTCGGGCTGAAGGCAACTTTACTCCTGTTAGTCATATCTCAATGCGGCTTCGCTCCCTTGGAACTAGACAATTATAATGTGCTAAGATTGTTTATGTGACCCCTGACCACCATATTTCAGGGCTTGTGTAAACTGAGAAAGTTACATGACCAGAGCTCAGATACCACTGATATCTTCTCAGTAGAAACCAGCTGGAAAGGCATTTGCAATAGCTCAGCAGAGAAGCAAGGATGGTCTCAGAGTACAATTTTTCTCAAAAGCAAATGGGTACCTGAAATTATAAGTGGGTTCACTTGTACCTTTCCATATTACTGAAGTTTAGGCAAAATGGATAGATGGACTTTAATCCATATTCTGTTCCACTTATTCAGGCTTCACAGTCCAGCATTTCAACACTTTCCATATGCACAGAGAACAGCATGATTAGGAGTTGTCGGAGGTAGTTTTTATTTTCTATCATCCTCTCCCTGATTTTTGGCACTCAGCTTGCACAGGCAGCCTGAGGCTGCCCCAATATTTATTTGGCTAAAAATTGTGCCTTGCTTTCTTGCTTAGTGTTTAGGGCAGAGGTGAGTTTGTGGGTGCCTCAGGTCTGTGCCTCTGGCTCAATGAATATTTACTTATTCAGGAAAGAGACTGAGAGAGAAAAACTTAGGAATTATCATTGAATGGTTTCACACTATCAGATGGGCAGGATAGTTATCTACGTTGTGGAAAAGACAGGACAGAATTTGAACCTCAGTGTCTCCAATTCAGGGGAGTCTCCTATTGCCATGTTATTGTCTGTTTGGGATGTTTTTCTGGGTTTTTTAAAGAAAAAAACTGAAAAATCTTGGACTTGTCACAGTGGAGAGTAGGCATATTTTTTAAAAAAAATCACAGATTCTCAGAGGACATGAAATCACTACCGGGGGCCATTAATTGGACAAATAGAATACAGCTCTGTTTTTTAATCTTTTAGTCGTTCAGTCCAATTTTTTGTGGAGACAACTTGGTGCTAGTGTACGTTGATGGACTTTTCAGATGCTTCACTTGGAACCTGTAGGGCAAAAAACATTGAACCAGCAAGTATATTACTTTCCATTAAGGAAAGTTCACTGCTACATGCAGTGAAAAAGTCCAGAGTTCAGAAAGATCCAAGAGTTCAACAAAACCACTGCTCATCTGTGACACAATCAGATTTAAAGAACCTTTTAAATAAAAAGTGTGGGCATTTATTTATTAATTTTTTTCATTCTCTCTTTGGGAAAATGAAGCTTTTGAGACCAGGCATCTGATAGCCTCTATGGGAGCCGCTGAGGACCACAGGCCAGCGGTAACTGTTAGTCCTCCTTGTTAACAGCATCTCCATGCAGATTCAGTGGAGACATTCAGTCTATAATAAATATAGCTCAGGGAAATACAGGCCTAGAACTGTCTACTGGCTCATTATTAATACATTGGGACAGTCTGGACCTGTGACCTCTTTACTGAATCTTCCTCCCTCCCACAACTTCTTTTTCTGTCTGTGAGCATGGCAGGAGCTCTCCTGGACTTTGCATGTACACAGTCACAGCCATGGTGCCTCACCTCACACTCCTTTCGTAGCCTGCAACCCAGAGTCCCTTGCCCACAACACCCTTCAACAAGACAGAACACGCAAGCAAAACCAGTTTATATATGCTCAGCATGCAAACACTAGCCCCAAACAGAAGGGATGTGATTTCATCTGGTAGCATATAGGATGTGCAGCTTAATAACAAACCAAAACGGCAAGAAGACTGTATCATTCATGCAGACAAAGCAAGGCCAAAAAAAAAGAAAGAGTGGACTACATAGGTTCTTTTTTTATTATTACTCTTTTTTCCCATTACTTACAGCCACTAAGCAAGAGACTATCAGATTTAAGTGCTATATAGAAATGAGTAGCAAGGCAAGTCCAGGGAACAATACATCTGAAGGAAAAGGACTTCCAGAAGCAGACTCGGGTTTTTTGTGGGGGGCCTGGAAGCAGCTAATCTCTGCTGAGTAAAGATAGCCATTCAGCTCAGATCAGTCGACTGCACTGCCGGAGGAGGAAAACCAGGGAATCGTTTCATTGTCATTACTGGGGAGCCACCAGATGCTTGGGATTCCATATATTTTGGGGGATAAATCTTTCAAAAGCTCCATTGACACTGGGGTATGTCAATAATTCAACGTATTAGTTGGATGCAAATACTGCACAATAAGGTATGGAAAGAAAACTGTAATTGGGAATGCTGGGGCGAAGGGGGCTCTATCTTCTGACTGAGCCCATTGTTGAACTCCAGGCTGAACCTCCGACCCTTTACTTTGGAGGGAGACAATAGGCTTTGATATGAGATGGTGGGAAACGGGCTTGGAGGCTCATTTCACATTCAGCTGCAATTCATCAGCTTGGCTGGGACTTCTAGCAGCTTTAATGACCACTGCAATTGATGGTTAAATCAATTTGTGACGGTGACAGCATGGCTGGCCCCTAGACTGTAACAATCCGGGATTACAACAGGCAGAAAGGGCCCCGTTATTCAGACGTGCGTGGTTTCTGCTCGGCTCAGAGTGGGAACAACAGTGGGACAAAGTCTCACAAAACGAGGCCTGGAGAATGTACACATTCACTCCAGTTGACTACACACCACTACAGCTTTTTTGTAGCGCGATGAGGCGGGTTAAAAGAAAAAAAAAAAAAAAAAAAAAAAAGCATTGTTACAAATAAAAATATACAGTAGGGAACAAAAGACCCTGATATCTAACTATATCCTTAGGGAAAGTGGCAACCCAGAAAGAATTTGGGCTTTGTTCTTCCAGAGACGAAGTGTGTGGTCTGTCCCCCCTCCACCCTCGACCCCAAACTGTCTTGCCACTTGCCCCCACAGTAAAACGCAGCCGTGTCTGGATTATGATAGAGCAGGTTTGCATTTGGCAAAAGGGGCATAGGCAGGGGGGATGGGGGCCAAATGTATCTCTCAGACAGTGAGAAGGAAGAACTGCTCCCTCTTCTGTCACTGAAGAAAAAATGCATTTGAAATGTGCTCTGCTTTATTTTTCATGCTTGCATGATTATAATTAGCTCTTACTCCAAAGAGATATTACAGGGAAAGAAGAAGATCAAAGATCACTCTGGCGGCCTTGCACTTGATAATTACGCTGCAGGAGATTCGGTTGTTTCGGACAAGGGTCTGCAAGTCCTGTGCTTGCCTGACGACAAGGCAAAAATGCACTTTCAAATCATCTTAACTCTCCCTTCTCCTGCATTTTGCTGGTGTAATATGATATTTGGACCCAACAGCTACAGTGTATGTTAGAAGCAGACAGTATTTCTGGAAAACTTGTGATTGTGATTCTGCTTTTCAGGACAATATTTTACATAAACTAACAGTGGTTAATAATTCCCACACAGATGTATATATCTGTGTTGTAGTGTAGATATGACCTAATGTACATGTGTGCTTTCTTTAAGTCAAATTACACTTATAATGCATCAGATGATTCAATGAAAAGTTATATTCTCTGTCATGTTAGTTGAAGTAATTTATTCAGCCCAAATAAAACAGTTATAAAATTAATATATAATGCTGTATATCTAACTGAGCATAGATTCATTTAAAAAATCAATGTGATATGTAGTCAGAGAAACAAAATACTTAAAAATTTATATGAGGAAGCTGTTAATGTGAGCACTACAAACGATGCCAATCAATAACTTGTAAATTATATTGTAATTAATTACATGCTTCTCTTTGTGGTTGGGTGTGATCAAGGCATTTCTGTGTATACTAAAGAAACATGTCAAAAACGAGTACTAAAAAATGTGAGACACAGTCCACTGACCTGTTACATAAATCCCTCTGTTCACATTCTGAGTTGAAGTCTACAATTAAAAACAAATTCTGGCATCTTTCTTACAAAATGTCATGGTCTAAATGTTGCAAAAGAAAGAGCTGCCTAGCTCCTTGAAGTATGTGAATCAATTGGTTGATGCTAATACCTGAAAATTTGTATCCTGAAATGAAGTCTTGAAAATGTAAACAACAGATTTTTCTTTTTCTAAAATATCTGTCCAAATATTGAAAAAATATTATTGCTAACAGTAGAGAGGTCTGGCACTAGGTCCAAACCCTGACAGGGGAGGAGGGGAAAAAAATAAAATCACTTGGTTTCTATGGTAACAGTGCTGGTAGAAATAGTTGTGTGAGCATACTGAACATGCATAAAAGCCTTCCCAAGGGAGGTCAGAGGATTTGAAGAAAGAAGGAAAAAAAAAAAAAAAAATGGCAGCTTCTGCAGAAAGCCCAAAGACATTTTATGCTGAATAAGTGTTTCTCATTTGTGATGTGATCAATAACAAAATGTTGCTAAGACAATATTAAAAAATGTTTAATATCTATCCATTTATACTTAAATCGTGTTTCTGCATGCTTGTTACTATATAAGACATATGACACATGCAAATATGCTTCTGCACAAATGCATGTAAATATCAGTATGTGAATAAATAATACATCATCCTACACAATGGAAATACAGTGGAAGACTAAGACTGACTCTCTAATATATGCATTATCATATATAATGCATCACATATGGACGAATTTACTGTATCAGATTTATTAAATACATCATTATTCTGAAGTATAAAATATAATATCAGTCTGACATATTTGACACACTGATTATCCTTGAAAAAATCAGCATCCAAAGTAACTCACAAGGAGCAGCAAGAAGCACCTAACATTATCTGTGGGTGAGGTATTTAGTTTTGGCAATTAAAGCATTTTAATTAAATTTAATTTTATTAGTGATGATCAAGAAGACAGGAATTAGTCAGAGTCTGTTGTACAACGAATACGCTATATATACCAACTAGGCTCTGCCATTCAGCCTGCTTAGAAACCAAGCGATTACGATTCATTCTTTTGAGCTAAAAATGTTCACTAGCCCTTTATTTACATCTGCTTCAATCTTCTCTGTTCATTGTTGCTTGCTATAAACTCACTCCATGGGGGATGGATTGGCACAGAGTAAAAACGTGACAGAGGCTCCCATGCAGAGGATGAGCCATTGCTGCAAGTGAAATCCCGCATCCATAAAGCCAGGGGGGAGGGGGAGAATTCCCAGTTACACTTGAAAGCTTCATTTTTGCGAACATGAAGGCAAAATACTTCTGGTGGTGCACAGTGTGCAAAGCAGATTTGGAAAAATGTGTGTTGTTCTCATGGATTTTTCAGAGTGACACGATGCGCTAAAATTTCCACAGCTTGCTCGATTGCCTTCTGGGGTATGGTGAGAGCGGATTTTCACCCAGAAAAGATGGCTACTGAAAGCCAGGAGGATCTATATCCATTGCTGCGTCTTTACAATTCAAAAGCAGCAGCACATTATCTGGGACCAACACCTGCAGAAACAAAAGTGGCACATAAGTCTTCCCCTCCTCTCTCCCCTTCCCCCCCTCTGCCCTGCCACCCCCTCCCAACCAGCCGCCAAAGGGGGCCCCGGGAGCAGAAAGCAGCTTTCTCCTGTGCCGGCCACTCGGCCATCCTCCCTCCTTCCCTACCTGTGGAGATCCCTGTTATTCACCCGCGGCGTGTAGGCGCGGCGCGGGCATATACCCAGCAAGGACCTTGCCTCAGGGGCCTCCCCAGCAAACTTGGAGGCAAGAAAGACAAAGGATGCACTTCAGACACCGGCTGCCAACGAGGGCTCAGCCTGCCTGATGTCGGGTAGAGGCAACGCGCTGTTCTGTAAGGCAGTAGCGTTTGTAAAAGGTGTATGTGCACTAGGGAATCGTAAGGCCGCTCATTTGGAAAGCCACAGCACTGGCCACACTGGCTGGTTTGCAAAACTGAGGCAGCACCACTATCAGTTTCATTGTGAAAGTGCATTTTAAGGAAGGTATTTTCAGTCTTCCCTATATGAGGATTGTACTGTGCACATTAGGGAAAAATGGAAATTTAATCAAATGCTGATCATACTTCAGCCAGTTTCTTAAGCTCCTCCTGCAAGCGAAAAACACCTTCTTAGTCATTAATTTTCCTTAGTTAGACCTTAGGTTCACATTTTGCTGAAATGAACAATGGCTCCCTGCACTTCTCAAAGCTAATATTTCTATCTGCCCTTGGAAACTCATTTAGATCACAATGGGCTGGCATCTAATTAGAAAATTTCCATCTTATTGCCAGAGCTGGGGGGATGGGGAGCAAACAGACAGAAGCAAACAAACAAAAAAAAGCCCCACCCAACCCAGACAACTAAGCCATAAAAAAAGAGAAAATCAAAGTACAACCCAGCCAAAACAGATAGAGCCTTCCAGTGTGGTTATTGAGTACCTTACTGCTGGGTTCTTCAGCACCGATGTGAAACGCTCTAAAACTATGAAACTGTAGAAATTATATGGATAATCCAGAAATGTCACAAAGTCAGCAGCCCAAAGGGGTTGAACCTGAGGTTCTCTATGTGCTTATTTGCTTCCTGCTCTCAGCTGATAGAATCCCTGTCTTGAGAACCAGCAAGGTTGTAACATGCCCTGAATTTTAACAAAGACTCTGACTTTCTCCCATAACCGCCAGTTCTTTCCAGAAGCACTAGTGGGCCTGGATCCATTTACTGTGTGCTCCAAGACGTGGGTATCCTGCTGTCTAAACACACATTTCACTTGCCATCTGGAATTGTACAGTCACTGATCTAACATTTTCTTCCATGTCTGCGATGACTTAGACCCCAGCAGCTGAGTCTTAACCCACATTCATAAACACACATCCTGCCCCTCCCTTCACTGTTCAGCAAACCTGGTCTTTTGTCTTCTGTCATATGAGTGCTTTCATATGCAGCCCCTGAACCTTTACACTAAAACTCCTGTCCTCATTCTGCATGCTAGCTTGCCCTCTTGCTTGAATCTGCTATATGATAACTCTACTTTCCTACTCAACAAGCTATGTGAGGGAGAAAATTTCCATCTGGCTATAATATTTAATGGTACAATTGTACCAGTTTATTCTATTCATGGTGTGCCACCATCAACAGCATTTCTTAACCTTTTCATGGCAACCTTAGCAGGCTTAGAGACCAGGTCTCGTTAACACCCTTTTGTACTGGTGGATCAATATGGACAATTTCAGTATAAATGATGGCCAAACGGTTAAGACAATGACTGCACAGCAATCAAAGAAGTGACTGCTGTAAGAAGTCCAGATACACAAAGTACTCTTAATTCAACTTCTTGCACAAGCTTCATATTATTGAGGTTGATTTATTTTTAGCCTATGTAACATAAATCCAGCTGAGAAATCACTACACTACCCTGTAGTGAATTCCGTGACTGTAGCTTAAAGACGCCTTAAATCAGTCTCGAGCAAAGATTTTGGATAGAACATGTCCTTCAAAGTGTGCATAAATTACAATAGTATAACAGCTGCCTTAAGTAGCTATAGATACACTTTTGTCTCATTCTGCTCCTTTGTAGAAACAGAAAATTCTCTCTTGCTGTCCTTTTGCTGTCTTAATGTCCCATCCCACCCCTTCAGAAAATTCAACACACATCTATGATGTCCCCATATATGTCCACCTGACTGCCCTGTGTGCATCAAGTAAAGCTGGCCACCCATACACTCTACCTGGTGGAGATGCTCTTCCTCTCATCAGTGTGGCTGTAACTGGGGGATATGCCGAAAGCCAGGAGTGTAGGACAGTAATGACTACTTGAGTTCCATTAAGACAAATTGAAATACTTGCGTGTAGCCAGTGTAGTACATTAAACAGTATTTCTTGTCAGACTCAAAACACCATCTGAAAACTCATACTCAACTACCGAATAATCCTGTTTATAGGTATATGGTATTCCAGGAAGCAAATATACTGGCCAGATGGATTTTATAGAATCTATAGCAAGAGTCTGGGGTTACGGCAGATGGCCACCTGAATTACTTATACCAGCTGTCTGTAAAGGGCCCACATTACAGTTGAGATCAAATGGTCTTTTAAACCTGTATCAAAAAAAAGTTCCATTGCATCTTCCTTAGAGGTACTTACGATATTAAGGAGAGTGTGATAGTCAGAATGCAATAGTTGAAAAATGTTTTCTGTCTACACACAATCAATATATATATCCTTAGGTCAATCTGTACTCTCGATGAAACAAAAGCCTATGAGGCTTGAACCTTAGAATAAAAATACTCAGGTCTCTGCAATGATGTAGCACATTTGGGTATTAGCTGTTGGTCAGTGCAGTGATGGCACTGCCAATGCTGTGTTGTTATTAATATGCTACAACAGTATAAATCTGGTGTGGCAAGAATAGTGTCTCAGAAGTTTTCTTGCCCTTTCTTCCTGCTTAATCTGCTGAAATAGACATGCAAAACATCTGCACATGCATTACTCTAGAGCCGAGAGCACAAGCCAAAAATCCTGAAAGCTGTGGAAATCACATGAGCTCAATCTATTAATTTCAGCCTGAGCAATTTACTGAAAAATTATCCCTTTGTTCATGCAGAACCTGTTCAAAACACTAATATAACAAGCGTCAGGTCTTAAGTATATACAGGACCTGAAATCGTTGCATAAACTTCTAAATAGCAAGCCACAGCCTTACTGAGGGATATAAGTGTAAAGGGAAAGGAAGCGAATTCACAGAATTATCATTGAATTTCAGAAATAGCACTAATATTTTCTTTGAATTATCACTGACTTCAGAGTTACTGATTGTAACAAATTGTACAAATTTGGGCATAGTATAGGGTTTTTATGACTATGCCATGAAAAACATTGTTTACTCTGGGTCAGAGTGTGATACTTTGACTTTGAATACTAATTCTCTTTTCAAGTAACTGGACTGAATTCAACATACCTGACTACAATAGACTACTTTGCTCCCTGGCATGGAAAACAACGGTCATTCCATTTTTATCAGTTTTCAGATTTCTTCTGTACCACCAAAGTCTTAGGAAATCATTCATGAAAATTAAAAACACTTCCATGAGGCTGCTTGCAAAGATTCCGCTCAGCAGAAGCAAAGATGTCATGATATGGTTCTTTATGTAAGTCTAAAACATCACAATTACTATAAAGCAATGACGTTTCTGTAGTGAGAATTACATGCTGGTTTTGTTTCATGCAGTTTTCCATGGTGGCTAAGCAAATAAAAGGTTTACTTTGCATTTGATCATTAGAAATTGTAAATCTTAGATCATAAAACCAAATCCTAACAAATACAGTTTTGCACTAGCCAAGGAGTGCAGAAAATAGCATCTCATTAGCCGTAAATCTTGGCAGAAAAGGGAAACAGAGCCCAGGAGTCTTAACAACAGCTTCTGTGCACCAGCCATTAGATCATACTGAAAAGCACAACAGGTCTAAAATTTAGTTGTATGAATCCCCATATAAACATTTTGGTATTATACGACCATTTAAGTACTCTGAAATCTATGGTTATAGGCTTATGCCAGCCTTTAAAAGATTAAATGTTATATTTCTGACTAAAGAATTCCACTCACTTTTATTTCTGAAAACTTTATTAATGTGTTTTAAAAGGTGATATTCTCCTATTCAGCCTTTCATTGCTTCCATGTTTGACATGGTTTTGGTATGATACGTGCTAAGTAGGCACAGCAAATAATTTGATATGTGACTGAAAACAAGATCCAGGCTGGTCTATGAAATTCCCCGCATACCTCAGCTTAGACACCTGTGAGTGCATAAAGGCAGCCTTGTCCGACTCGTTAGGTTGCCTCACTCCTGCTAAAGTTCTCTCATGACTGACTGATGTGGCATGGAGGGATTTCATGCTTTTCTCTTGGCTGAGGGATGTGGCATGGAAGGACCTTGTGCTTTTCCCATAGCCCTTTAAAAATTAAAAAAATAATAATAATTTAAAAAAAAAAA
>JMFS01102150.1:0-12869 GCA_000699545.1 Podiceps cristatus | reverse complement strand
CCCCTCCCCCCGGAAATTTTAGGGTGCAGGAGCCCCGAGAGGGCTTTTTTTTTATTATTTAAAAAAAAAAAAATAAAATCACTGGTTAAAAAAAACAAAAAGAAAAGAAGAATATCTTTGGGAGGATGACTGTGTTGCAGGAGTCAGCCCTGGAAGCAGGGATCCCCCCGAGGAGCTAGCGGCTGGGGGGGGGATCCCACCAAAACAGAACTGCCTGATGTGGCATGTGCTTCTCTCTTTGCAGTTCCTTCTGGGCCTGTGTGGACTAGGGGCACGACGCGGCGCCTGACGGGCAGGAGGGGAAAGCAGAGACTCCTTCAGGTTTCCAAAGAGGTCCGAGCGGACTGCACTAGTAAGTAAATGCTCTGTGCTTGGTTTCTGTCCGTACGGTCTCCTGCTTCTCCAGACCTTTTCTTAGCATATACATACACGCCTATGCGCGCACGCACACGCATCTTTTTATATACATACCTGTGTATGTGTATCTATTTCTGCTTTGAAGTCACACCGTTCTGGCCAGAGAGGAACTTGGCTACGGTAACTTGAACTGTTTTCAGTAGGAAAAGTGCATGAAGTGGTTTGCTCATCTTTTGTGAGAAAAGAAAATCGCAGGTGAATACTTGTATAAAGAAACTGAGTGTGCCAAGTATTGTGTAATGTCTACCTTAGTCCGAGTGTAGGTATGTGGCAGATTACAGACAAAATCTAAACAAAGAGGCGCTCCCTCAGGAGGGTTCTACAGCACGGTGTGACCTGCTAAGTAATGCCAGGTGACAGGGCATTCAGTGTAATGTAAAATCTGCATGGATTATAGATATTTAGAGTGATTTTTGTCTGCGTTCAGTTGTAAGCATTTTTAGTCCACGTCTTTGAAGTTGTTAGATTTTTCAGGAAGTTTTCTATGTATAAATTGTATGTATATTTTTTTCTTCTAATGAGGATGACAGTTCCAGACAACAGCTCTGCTTTCTGAATACTTTTACGGGACAGATTCAGAAGTACTGATGGCACTCGTTTAAATAGGTACAAAAGATCTAGGGGAAACAAAAGGGAAAACTCATTTAAGAGGGCTTCATCAACACTAGGATTGAGGTTTGCTGGCTGAGCTGTAGAGTTGACAGGTACAAAGATCAAATAAAGGTATGTCATGAAGAGTCTGCTGTTAGGTGTTGTTTAACACTAAATATATCTGCATCTGGGGAGGAGAACTTTTGCAGGCATTATGTCTCTTGGGACAGTGGACCCATTATCGACATTTGCTGCATCTCTGGTAGAGGAAAGAGCTAGTACTAGTAGTTGAGGGTTAACTGTTTCCTAGGTGGAGGGACTAAATAAGCATGAAAAGTATGTCAATGAAAATATTCGCTCATGTTTGCTAATATCAAAATAAAACCTTTGTGTTATGTCAGTAGAAATACAGTTGAGTCAGGTGTTTTGAATGTACTGGAAGGAATCAATAGCATTTCAGCATTTTTTCTCTATTCCTGCCAAATGGACTTGGATTTAAATTCTTCATGTGTTATTGTATCTATTGTAGGGACAATATGGATTTTAATTTAAATAAAATAAACTTGATTCTTTACAAATTCTTGGAGAATTTGGGTTATTTTACAATACAAATTCAGAATAGTAAGTGGGTACTGTAAATAAACTATACAACTCAAATCTCTCATGTATTATGTTTTTACTGTTCACCTAATCAGGATTAACTTGTGTCATTAGAAGCCGTCAAACTTGCATTTACAAGTGCATTTTATTAAGCATCTAAATGTGAAATTAATGTTGCATTTTCAGGTGTAATTCAAAATCAATCACAACTAATAAATGTCGCCAGGAGTGAAAGTTTATTAGGGGCAAATTAAATGCCTTTCTTTGTGAAGTAAAGAAATTAGTTTATGTCAAAACAATAAAGGTAATTGGACAAAATTTATTTGGGAAATTAATGCAGCACAAGTAGGAAAGGCTAAATCTGCAGTAGCAGAAGGTTGACATTCAGAGTTGCTTTCAGGTATTCATAGTCTTAAAGCTAGAAATAATTGCAAAACAGGCTACAAGTTCTGAGGTAGTGAATCAGGGTGACTTTCATATTGCATCAGAGTACTCTTTGGGTAATTGACAGTAACATTTATGACAGAAAAAATACTCAATGAACTTGTGAACTTGAAATAAAAGGATAACATCTGCTGGCTTAGGAAGAAATTCTACTGTTATTGCTTTAGTACTGTGAATTTATCGTTCAGTTAAAAACAAATCTCTCTTTTTTTTTTTTTTTTTTTTTTTTTTTTTTGAGTAGGTAACATTTGACATGGCTCATTGCTGTGTTGTACTCCCTGTGGGCAGACCATTAAAATAATATATCCAGATCATTTGCATGAACTGTTTTGAGACTGCATACAGAGAAGTTTATTAGGTTAAGCTTTCTTTTCTCATAGGTGGTCCGAAACATGCAGCAGGCAGTGTTGAACGCCTAACAAAGTGTCTATTTTTACAATAAAAGGAAAAAGATTAAAATGTATTTGACTAATCAGATAGGAGCTACATTGTTTAGTTTAGGTTGAATCACAGCATACCTAACGGCTTTATTAGTTTGGAGCATAGCCGTCATTATTTGTCTTTCGGATTTCCTTTAGATCTAGGATATCTCCTGGCAGTACTTCAATTATCTATATGAAAAAAGACTTGACACATACTCCACTTTTGCTGTAATTACTGCTTGCTACTGTGGGAAATGACCTGAGTTGTATCCTGGCCATTAAGTTTGATACTTATTATATTTGATTATATACATATGCACAATCTGGATTATAATTGTTGATACAAGAAAATGTCAAATCAGGTCAATCTAATTCAGAAGAAACAACAGAGGACTTAAAAAAGACCACTTGCTGTCAAGATACAAAGTTGATAGAATAAAGTTGCATGTGTCAGCAGTAATGCATTTTATTATGCAATTTTCTTGTTATTCAGATCAGATAATGGCCCGATGAAATATATAAGCAGTCTGCAGGGAATGAATGATTAATTCCTCTAACGTGTGCTTATTGTAGGAATCCTTACTAATAAAATCCTACATACCTGCATTAGTTAGCAGTAGATAAAGTCGAATAGCATTGTCTGTATTAATACTAATCACTTAGTATACCAATGTACTACCAAACTTTATAGTGATAAACTGACGGAAAAATTAGGACAGACCATTCTTTGTTACATGGGGCTTTACTGAAGAAACTGACAGTACACAAACAAATATGATGCTTGATAGCACAAACTATTTTGAAATGGTGGATATGATAAATATAAAATAATACACAGATGTTTTAATCAGTTTGGTTTGTGTCTTATTTTAACAACTTACACAACATTAATAATTTTATGCGTGTTGATGCTAATTCTACAGGTTCCAAGTACTATAACAAGTTGAAGAAACTAAGATGTTATTGGTTAAATTGGAAAACAGGCCAGTTCAGCATTTTGGAAAAGGTTACTGATACTTTTCATCACTCCAGAGGTTGTTCAGCGTGAAAACAGATTGGTACCTGAATCCTACATATTTAGAGTAACCTTAATTGATTTAGTATCACTTTGAAGACCTTGTAAGCAGCAAATGTTCTTGGCAGCAAATATAAGTTTAACAGTGTCATTTATGGAGATGATCTGTAATTTAGGGTTGAATTTTCGTATCTCTACTCAAGGAAAGTAGTTTTTTTCCTTCATTAGTAGCCACAGGGATTCTAGGGAAACCAGCTGGGTAGAAGAAAACATTCAGGGCATTCTTTAAATGAGAAAAAAAAAAAAAAAAAAAAAGGAAAGAAATAATAATAATAAAAAAAGGGAGTATCTCAGATTAAAATGCATTTGGGCTAGAGTATGCCTGTTTATGTGGTTTAGTTTTTTTTTTTTTGTTTGTTTTTTTTTTTTTTTTTTTTTTCTTTACATATGGTATCAGTTCATTAGTACTAGAAGTTTCTTAAATAGCTTTTATGTTATCCCTCCTTCTAGACTTTCCACCTTCTGGTTTTGGATCTATAATCCTTACAGAAACTCTGATAAAGTTAACAAGGGGTTTTATGTCACAGTGATAACAGAATGATCACGATAGGGTCACAAAGTATTGACAAGGAGTGTATTTGGTGTATAGTTTTTTGGACATATTTGGTGGTGATGAAAAATATTTAGTAGCAAACAGATAGATTTAAAATTCCAATAAGAAATAAGCAGTAGGCATGTATGAATTAATTCTCAAACGAAATTTGAATGTACTTAATAATAAAGACTAAGAGGAGGAAATGTGCACACAAGATTATGCAAAACGAATGCATAATGGGAGGGTTTTTTAGCATTTTTAATACTATTGGATGCTGTCTGATTTTCAGTTTATCTGTTCTAGTAGCTTTTCTAATAAGATTCAATATAAAACAATAACAGAAAAGCTAACAATAAATGGAAAATTGCAGAGAAATTCCTACTTTTATGGTCAATACGAGGATTGAATTACGCATCTATTTTCATTTGTTGTCAATAGTTGCAGAAATATTCCTATTTCTCTTATACTTCTATATATTTCTATTAAATATGCTTTATTAAGTGAAGACTGTTGTGCAAGAAATCTCGTTTTTTACATTCTGTGTTTCTCTACTGTCAACTTTGTAACTACTTCTAAAAAGTGACTTTTTTTTGTCAATGCATAAGGTTAAGATCCAGTTGAATAACATTTTAACTGAGTGAAGACTGCAGAATCTGATTTATGAAATCAATTTTATAAAATTTATGTCAGCAGTACTGTAAAATTTATCAAAATTGTAGTGCATTTTAAATTTTTTCTGAATACAGGCATGCTTTTAAATGCCTTTATAGTTGTTTGAAATATTACACTTTACAGATTATGCACTTATATTGTGCTGAAATGTAAAATTAGGGTTTTAGAGAACTATTTGGAGAAAGAGATTTCTAGATGTGCATGTTTGCAATATCAAGAAGGCTCCAAATAGCCTGACAATTTTTCCTGAGAATGCTGTGTGAAATTTGTTCTGTCTGTAAATAGCATGATCTCATGTACTTACCAGTTAAAAGATAGATATGTATTATGGGGCCAGTACTCTGCTTTCTCTAAACACTGGGTCTAGAAAAACATGCTAGACATGCTTAAATCTCATCTTGTCAGGAAAGTCTGGAAGGGTGTCTAAGCTGAGTTCTTCAGTGTGTTTCAGGATGGCTTTTCAAAAGGTAAGGTGGACATTTTGGTGCATATGATGTATTCTGCTCTTCTCCCAAATTAAAAAAATAAGAGCTGTACGCAATGACCACCAAGACATTACTCTTTCTCCAAGCTGCTGCTCTTTAGTTGGTTTTTAGATTACCTAGTTCTTTTGCAAAGTATGTGTAACACTGCCCAGCAGTGAAATGTTAAATGCTTAGGCTTTTTGTTCACAATGGAATTGACTAGTCTGTAAACAGGGCTCATGGTTTAGTGGGTTGTGGGTATTTTTAGCTGTTCTAGTTATTACTGAAACTGTGTGAGTAAGGTAAACTTGTATTTCCGGAGTGCTCAAGAAACCTCCTGGCTGGTGAGCTTCTCACAGGTGACAGAACAATTGCTTTCTGATGATTGATTTAAGGTGAGCAACCTGAATAAAGGTCCTCTGGTGGCAGCAGGCTGGAAGTGTACACCAGCTGGTCTTTTGGGAGCTGTAATTCCTTAGGTTACTGCAGCAGAAGTAACTGCATGAGAACAATTGCATCTACTCTAGTCTGGAAGTAAAGTGATTTTTAGACTCTCATGCAGCAGTTTAACAGTCAATGTGGGAGTATATCAGGTAAAGTAACTTTACTGTAGCTTTGACACATTTTCTCCCCCTCCCCTCCGCTCCCTTTAAAATATATCCTTCCTTGTGGTGCAAGACATACAGGCTCAGCAGACCCTGTTCTATATAGGACAGCATCTAAAGTAGTTCATGTTCAGCTCTGTATTCTCCTCACTCTTCTCAGTCTTCTAGCCAAAAGTGGTTTTCTTCTGTCTTTAGCAAAAAAGTGGTCCTCCACATTGTAACTAGATCAAATGTATCATATTAATTTAAAATCTAAAGATTCCTCCCCCCCCCCCCCAACAGGGAAACTCCCCCCCCCCCCCCCCAACAGGAGTTAAATAAGAACATGTACAGAATAATTTTTAAATCTATACCGAAAGACCTCATTTTAACCTTAAAGTCTGGATTTGTATTCAACTTCATCAGAAGTACAACATACTTTCCATACCTGCACATAAGTATAAGGGAGAGCAATGATACAACTCTAACTTGGGTGGCAACAGAATTGATGTCAATAACAAAAGATGAATGAAAATGATGTCTGAATTGCTGTCCATTTGGGTAGAAGGACATCAGGATATCCATCACATCAATTTAAAAATGGCAGAAAAAATCCTACAAGATAGTGCATTGACTCAATCTTGAAAAGATTTTCTTTTCTGTTGAAAGGAATGTGCTGTGATGTAGTGTTAGGCAAAGCTCAGTAACAACATCAGTTTCAAATGGAAAAGCTTCAAAATGGAGAATCCATACAAGTTGTCCATGTCTGCACGAGTTGCTTTCCTTTTCTTACTGCAACCATGCAGTTGCCAGATGGCATCCTCAGGCTGCTTCAGAGAGCTAGGAAACCATAAGGAGTTCTGTCTTCATCAGAAATCATAATAGTATCATGAAATTACACTTGATACTTTTTTTCATCTAGGTTTTCCTTAAGGAAGTGTGTGGTTTTTTTGGCTGTTAATTATTGTCAGTTTTGACCATAACAGAAAAATGCTATCATACTCATACATTATTAGTACGAACCAACTCCTTAACTGTGAGTATAGCTAGGCTGTTAAGTTCATACCATAAGAAGTCAGACTTGAAACCTGTTTTGAGACTTGTAAAATTCCTGTAGTGGGAGGAATGTGCTGGGAGAGGCTTGATTAATACTAAATCTTTATTACTGAAATATCCTACATATGCTAGTAGAAGTATTTGAGGAATATGTATATATATATATATACACACACACACATATATATATATAGTTTTTAAGAGGAAATTTAGTTAACTTTTTTATACTTTTGTAGTACTCTGCAAATCTGTAGCTATGGATAAATAATAAAAGTGAATTTCAAATGATTTTACATGTTACAGGTTATTGCATATAACCTGTAATATGATTTATGTGCCTACTGTTCATAGAAATATTCCTAATACAAGGTTGTATTAATGATAGGTATTCCTTCACAAACAGGAGTCTGCTCAGCAAAGCGTGACATTAATTTCAAATTCAACATTAGTAGATTTGGGCTAGCATCATTAACATAACACTGGAGTACTTTTTTTGAAAAAAAAAAAAAAAAAAAAGAATAATAAAAAAAGAACTGATGCATTAATATAGTGATAACCTGTGTTCTCCATTGGATAATTTAGCCACTTCTTCAGTTTTAAGCAAAATTATTGTGTGAAATTGTCCTTTCTCCATATGAAAAAGAGATCTACTAATGGCTTTTTCACACAACTTAAATCCTAATCTTCCCTTTTTTTTTTTTTTTTTTTTTTTTTTTTTTTAAAGCATGCTGGCCAGCTAGACTTGAAAAGCTGCACAAATGCATTTGCCTATTTTCGCAAAGCATAGGCTTTCAAATGGGCTATATGGTTGATTTGCCTCCTCTTTTTCCCCGTGAATCCAGTGTCCACTGACAATTCAGTAAAACTAAGATCAGTTAGTGAGGCTGGAGGTCTCAGCTAGGAAGTGTACAATGGACTGCAAAGCCTCAAAAGTAGCCAAAAGGTATGTAGGTCACCGAACCTGAGTAACCAATTGTTGTTAGTCATGCTCCCTATATCCATGATATGGTCTACTGAAAAATTAATTTATTCAGTGAGAATTGGGTCAGCAGCATACAAAAGATGTTATTTGGGAGAACTGAGAAATAATGTGAAAGTAGAATCATAGAATCATAGAATAATAGAAAGGCCTGGGCTGGAAGGGACCCCAAGGATCATAGAGTTCCAACCCCCCTGCCACAGGCAGGGACACCAACCTCCAGGCCTGGATCTACACAAGGTTGCCCAGGGCCCCGTCCAACCTGGCCTTGAACACCTCTAGGCATGGGGCATCCACCACCTCTCTGGGCAGCCTCTTCCAGCACCTCACCACCCTCTCTGTGAAAAACTTCCCCCTAATATCCAATTTCAACCTTCCCTCCTTCAGCTTTAGTCCATTCCCCCTTGTCCTGTCATTTTCTACCCTTTTAAAAAGTTGGTTCCCCTCCTGTTTGTACGCTCCCTTCAGGTACTGGAAGGCTGCAATGAGGTCCCCCTGCAGCCTTCTCTTCTCTAGGCTGAACAAGCCCAGCTCCCTCAGCATCTCAAGTAGAGTCAAAGTAGAGTCAATTTATTTTAAGTAGAGTCAAATTATTTTATTTCGCGTTTTTAGAACAAAGTGGAATGGGCTTCCTGTGCAGTTTGTTTTGACTTTCCATTGTAATGGAAGTATGAGAAAGAATGCAGGTAGTACAAAAGGTCTGCAAGCTACCATAGGCCATTGGGTGGAGTAAATTGGTCAATAAGTGTGCAATCTGTAATAAAAAATATTCTAGAATTGAATAATTTCCTGAGCAGCTTCCGTATAGGTTGTGGTGCTCTGCCAACCTAATCAGAATGACTGATTTCTCCAATTTTTTTCTTTGAGAACCCCCTTATAGTTCATTTATTTTCTGTTCTAGGATTATTAGAGAAAAATGCTTGTTGCTTTTAGCACAACAGTTGTAAGTTGCATTGCAGCACCTGTTTTTTCTCATCAACTGTAGGTTTTCAGAGGTTTCTATAGGTGTGGAAAGAAGTCCTTGGATACTAGACAGGATCATAGATTAGAAAGTATCCAAATGTGTTTGTGCTCAGAATCTATTTTTTTTATTTTTTTTTTTTTTTTTTTCCTCCCCCCGGCATGGAGGCCAGCCTTTCCCAACCTTCCCTGTCTTCCCCTTTTTCATACCCTTTCTCTTCAGAAGGCTGGAACATGGTTAAAATGTCTGATTATTCTGAAATTAGCTCATAAGTCATATTTCTGTTCCTTCTCACCGATCCTCATGGTAGTGTCCCTTTCTCCTTGAGTAAGAATTCACTTTTAAGCAGGGCGATGTCCTAACTTCCTTACTTTGTTTTTTTTCTAGAACTGATAAAAATGAGAAAAAGAGCACTCCAGCTTATGAAAATATCAGATGTTTCCTAATGTAGGGTGTGAGATGAAAAAGTAACAGGCAATGTTCTGCTGGAGTTATGGAATTAATAAAGTAGGTATTTATGAATGTTGGGGTGAGTTAGGGGTATTGATATCTTTGGGCAACACTCAAGTGCAGTTATACAAGTTACATCTTTTTCTCCTACCCCTGCCCCTTTCCTGTGTTCTTATAGGTGTTGGTTGGCTTGCAGACTTAACTGTGAGAGAAAAGGAAGCCTGTGAATATTCCTAACTGTTCAGTGTTCTGTTGGTTTTATTATTAATCAGTGCTGAACAAATTAAAGAAGGGGTGAATTGTGATACTTATTTCAAGATTTCTTGGTTACTCAAAGTTTTGTGAAAAAAAAAAAAGCAATATCTGTTCAATTGTATATTGAAAAAAAGGATCATTAGAAGATATATGAGGTGGAAGAAAAAGAAAGAAAAGTGAGGGTAGAAAATGGGTAAGTAATGGTGGTGGAAGAAATCCTCAGCAATGAGAGGAGTCATGTTATTCAGGTCTCTTGTGCAGTGTCAAGTCAGATGACACTGTTTAAGCACTGGAGATGAGCTTTAGCTGCCTAACTGAAAGTGGGTCATGCCTTTTTAGATGCCCTGAGGTATCTGCTCAGCCCCTGGCTACTATTCACTTGTGCTGTGTCTGCCAGTCCCATACAGGTATTTTAGGAAACCAAGTACATATACAATTGCACATCTTTCTGTGTTTAGGATTATGAATTGCACATGTCTGTATTCTGATGTTGCATCTAGAACTTTGCCTTTCCTCCTTGCCTTTCCCAAAGGCAACAATTTTTTCATGTTATGCTAATTATATCTGAAGTTTAGAAAGAGAGAGCTCCCTTAATCAACACTTGTGCTTAGCTATCAGCGTAATTAGATTAATTATATTTTGGAGACATCTTAGAAATCCCATCATGTATGTAATCATCTCTGTGTGTTGGATGTGACATCATCCTTGTCTTCATATTCTGAAATAAGCTTATCTGTTTTTTTTGTTTGTTTGTTTGTTTGCTTGTTTGTTTTGTTCTCATTTTTTCCCCTTTTCCATAGATGATACACAGATTGATGGAGTCCAGAAGCTTATGCTACTAGCTATACTCCATCCACAGAGTCAACTTGTGTGCTTTCCAGTTCTGACACCATGCTGGTGTCTCTGAGACAAGGCACGGGGGCACTGCAAAAGTGATTGACTGTGTAATCTCACACTGCCTTTTTCTTATTTGTTACTTTGGTAGGTCACCTTTTTCTGTTTCTTGGAAAGGAAAGATGGACCTAGGGTTCTGTGTAATATAATTATGCTGAGGTGAGGTGTGTTTTCTGTTTTCGTATTATTGACATCTTGACCATTATGCAACCAGTAAAGATTACTGGCAGTAAAATTTTTTTCTGAGGTCAGGGCTATTGATTTTGGAGTATAAGCAGAGCTGATATGATAAATCTTAAGGTAATAATCCTATTTGGATTTAACTTTTAACATCATTTGTTTTGGACAAAAAGTTTGAGATACATGAATATGCAGTTACTGAAGTTATTTCAATATCATGTTCATTAAATGTTTGTTGCAAAAAATGTTCAAAGTGTTCTGCTTGATAAGAGGTATTTGGAATAGCATGCACGAAAGACTGCTTTTACAGATGGAGGTCTCTGTCTGTAACCTATCTATCAAGATTTTAGAAAGGCAAGAGAATAGATCTTGTTTGTGAGCCAGAAACATTTTCCATAAACAGAAGACAAAGTGATCTTTGAAAAGTTATACTAATAATCACAAAGACTAGAGTAGAGCAGTTTCATGAGCAGCAAAATGGATCCAAGAAAACCTTAGTCTGTATCATTTAATCTAATTTTATTGATATATGTGGCCCTAAGCAATATTACATCCCTGTGGGATGGTATCCCAGCTCATGCAAGCTGTAACATCTGTTTATGGTGTTTCACTGACTAAATTTTACTGGCTTGGGGAAAAAAACAAAAATGAAATAAATTATGCCAAGTTGAGATTTTCATAAATTAACCTCACTCTGTCTCTAAAAGTAGTACAGTAACATTTGTTATCATTTATGTCTGAATCATACGAAAGTTGAGATCTAGGTGGAACTTGGGGGCTAATAAAGAGGATGACTAATAATTATGAGAACAATAATTATGATGATGTTTTATGATTGAGTGAGAGCGAGATCACATCATGAAATTCAGAGGAAGTAGGTTTTTTTCTTGCTCAGTATTCGAGATAATATAGGAACAGAGTGAACAATGAAATGCTTCTTTTCTGTCTGCTTTGCTATTAAGTTGTGTTTTTAGCAGTCTTAGGAGGGAACTACGATAGGAAGGCTACCTTGCAGGACATTTGCAGTATCTTTTCTGTAGTGGTAACTTTCCCTCTTATTTGTAGCAGCTAAATCTCACTGCTAACTAAAAATACAATTTTTAAAGTCAGTTCTCTGTTAAGCAGATATGATAATTTCCAAAGGGTTGTTCTGTGATAATGGCTAAAGTACCGTTAACAATGATCTGAGGTTATTTCACCAAAGTATTTTGGAACAAGAAGTGTTTTGTAACCAGTAACTTTTGTGTTACTGGTTGCAGCTCGAGTTCTGCTTCTTATTTTCTGGTGCAATGTGTTGGTTTGGGGTTTTTCTTGGGGGCGGGGGAGTGTGTAGGGGAGAGAGTGTGTTGGTACACATGTGAGAACATCTAGTGATTGTACTGTCTCATCATGTCTGTTGTATTCATTTTAAATTGCTAAATGAACACTTCAAGTTACTGCAAAGTACAGTATCACCTTCAACTTATCCAATGCTTTCTGGATTCATGTTTGAATTTCTTTATCAGGGAGAACTAGCAATAATTCTCAGCTCTTTAGTGGTCAGAAAGTTGTAGTCACAGAAACTCAAGCTTATGCAAAAGCCTGCATTGGTTTCCCCTTCAAGGGATCAGTGGCTGCTCTTATGTTGGGGCAAGCCTGTGCCCTGTTCTACGGTGGTAGCTCCAGTGGGGTGAAATGCCCTGAGAATTTCTGCTAAGAATACAAGTGAAAAATGCCACTTTCCTGTGGAAATTTTGAAATACCATGGTTATTTGATTAAAGCTGTCTGTAACTAGTCAGGTAAAAGGAAGCATATGCTGGTGAGAATTTGTGAAGGCTATCCTGTTCAGCTTGTTTATCTTGCCTGCAGTTGAAGTTGGTAATGAGATGGGAGGTAGCTCAGAGAGTTTTCCTCCCTTGAACTTTGAGAAGAGCAAACCAGTTAAAGAATTAAGAGTGTGTGTGTCTGTAATTTTTTCCATAGTCTGTATTTAAAGTGAGTATAACTCTTTTTTCTCTCAACATCCTTATCCAGAAATTCCTCATATTTTTTTCTATTTGTAAAACATGTTCTTGTTGTAATACCTAATTAGAAAAAGATGACATATGAGCATAATTTGTTTTTTATCCAGTGAGGCCTTGCAGGAGTGAGAACTGGTAAAACCTGAAAACAATGTATTTTCAAAACAATTTTATAGGTGTCTTATTTGTTGTTATGCGGGAAAAAAAATCAAGTGTAACAGATACATTCAGACATTAGTAGAACAGTAGCTGAAGTATTCATAGAATGTTTTGGGTTGGAAGGGACAGC
>KL280514.1:453-15427 GCA_000699545.1 Podiceps cristatus | reverse complement strand
AAAAAAACCTTGAGCAAAAAAAATTGAATGTTTCCAGAAAAGGTACCTGAATCACTGAACAACCTACAACCTCAACTTCAGGTGAGGCTTTAGTCTGAAAAAAAGGAACTCTAGTTCTCTGACGAGGTGGTGACTTTATCTGAAATATGTGCTAGTGCTTCACCTGGTCAGACAGTGTAATGGACCAGCCAATGCCTAGCGAAGGTGCAGCTTTCCTGGTCATCCGGACTGCAAAACACCTTCTGGGCCCTCCTGGCATGTGAAAGGGCACGTACATAGAGCCAAAGGCTGTGTTGAAACTCTTCTGCAGGTGGCTTTGAATACCACTAAAATCAATGGTGGTCATGGTGGTAAATCTCCTTGGGGTTCAGGAGAGAACTGGGATGAGAAGGACAAATTTATAATTGAGTGTTTTTTTCCAAAAGGCTGACTGGGCCAGTCATACTCTTGAGCAGGACATGGTAGCTGCAGTGAGGTGTTGAAGTAGAGTGATTTTTAGACTACTGAAGATGGAATCTGGAGGCACTTAGTGAGCCATCTGATCTGCTTAGAAATAGTCAATGCTATGTTTAAAATCAGCATCTTCACCTGAGAACTACAGAGAGATTAAAATATTTGTATTGGATTGTTTTTCTAAATGCCTTTTACATTTTATGACATGGAAATTTTCACACTCTGAAATTTGAGCTTGATCATTCAATTAAAATGGAAGAAAATTTTAACCTATCTAATGTTTACTCCTCTTCCACTTTTCCCATTAGTGTGAAAGGAGAATTTTCATGCTCTTTGCTGTGATACCAATCATTTAGGAACAGGTAATACCGACACGGCACTGTGGTGCCTTGTGCTGCTGGAAGCTTGCTGTTTCATGGTGATGTGCAAAGCAGAGTTTTGGCTTTTTTTGGCAACTTATAGAATCATTGAATATTTCAAGTTGGAAGGGACTCATAGTCCAACTCCCTGCTCCTTGCAGGGCTGCCTTGCAGGACTCGTGATCCCGTAGTGTGATCCTGCCGCCCTCAAGGTAGAGCCAAGACGTCAAATGTCAGTAATAAATGGCAGAGGCAGTAATTACGTCTGCCTTCCCCGTGCCGCTTCAGCTGGGCCTGGTGTTCTTTTGCTGGTGTTGGCCACGCTACTCTGCGGCTCACTGCTGGTAATAGCTGTCATACAGCTCCTGGTGGAAGCTGCACCGTGGGGCAAACAGGGATAGATTCACAAACTCTGGCTTAGGAAAGTAATTCGGCACCTTGGGAGTTGAGGTGTGAATAAATATACCCGGTTTCTTGCATGTTTTATGTAGGTATGCTACTCCAATTCATTTCAAGTAGCAACTATACTTTTTCTGTTCTCACACTTTCCTCTAGTGCTGTGATCAAAACTTGATAGACAAACGTTGAATTTAAGGTGTTGCTCTAGCCCTTTGACATCAGTGGGAATTTTTATTTGGAAAAGGGAATGTGAACTCATATGTTGTGGGTTAGAAATTTGTTTGTGCTTTTGGCCCATTTGCGTTTCATGGTTTTTAGCAGTTTCATATGGAGAAAGGCCAGTGTGAGCTTCCTCTCTACAGAAGGCTATCTGTCTGTGAGTGGTGATTTACCAAAGCCAGCAGTACATAGCCAGTCTTCTCACTTCTTACCTCGTTCAGGAATACTATGCTAAGAAGAGGTCTGCAGCATATGCTAAGAATGGATTTTTAAGAGAGCTTTTAAATAAAATATTCACAATAGCTCAGTGTTTCTTGAAGTCTGCATTTGTTTTGACAGTTCTGTCATCTTAATCACTTGAATAAGTAACAGCAAGTAGAACTGTTTTTTTCATACTTTAATGTACCAAAGCTTTTAAAACACTGAAGACAAAAGAAGAAACAGATTTTTTGCCTTTCCATAATAGACAAGTAAACTTGAGCTCTGTTGCTGAATCTGCTGTTGGCAAATAGATTTTTGACAGACTTTTCAATGAGAGACTGAGGACAGTTAAAAAACTAAGAATTGGGCACATGCAAGCTTATAGGGCCAAGGCAATAAATAACAGTAAAGAAATGACAGAGCACCTCTGCAGCAGCGATTTGGTTTTTTGATCTGTGGCCTCTTGGTTCAATAGATGTGATATTAAAAAACAAACAAACAAAATCTAGATGAAGATCAGAGCTGAATACTATTGAAGTGCTGTGCATGTTTTTCAAAAACAGTTAACTTTATTCCCCTCATAATACTAGTGTGCACTGTCATCTAGATAGCTCTGAAGATCATGAAAATTTCATTTCTCTCATTGCTACTGTAATGCTTGTAACATCCAGCCTTCACACAAGCACTGGTCTTACTTCAAGATGCTGTGGAAGCTGAATATTTGCATTTATTAAAAATCATCTAGGAAAATTTATATTAAATGTGATTTTATCAAAACAGGCTCCAAAAGTCTGAGTTGCAAGCAGCTGGAAGCTACAAGAATATTTCTGGAGAGAAGAATAGTGGCTGGACCTTTGTTCTGACTTGGTACTGTTGACTTAAAGGACTGGTGGTGGAGAGCTTTTAGATGGCCGTGGCTGTCTGAGGTGGTGGTTCATGCGACAAAAGCTCATTTGCCTCCTAACTGGACTCTGCGTTGATGGAGGAAGAAGGGTCCTCCCTGGGCAAGTCCTCTGTGATTAGCAAGGAGCCATGCCCTGACCACTGCTCCAGCTGGACATGCCTTTTTGGCCAATGAAGGTAGCATTCACCTTTTGTCGCCAGCTTTTGATCCAGCACAGCTTCTAAAGCAACTGAAAACACAAGTAAGCAGCGAGGTAGGGCAGTGAACCGTACTCCAGTCTGTTATTTCCAAGGACTCAAAATATAAATCATCTTCACAAAATGAGATCGAAATGAAACATGACAAAATGGAACAGGTGCCTGAGAAGATTTTGAAGAGCTTTGGGTTATTTATTGTCAAGCCAGCTGAAGAGGCTAAGAGAATAAAACATCCAGAAGTCAGACTTAAGGTTCATAAACATTTTCTGCTGTAATGAGTTTAATCTTAAACAAAAACAAAGAAACAAACAAACAAAAAACCTCACCCCCCCAAAACAAAATCACACAAACCCCCCAAAACTCCAAGCCCACAGCCCCCTAAAAAATACAAAAAATCCCCCCCAAAAAAACCCCCCCAAACAAAACCCACCAAACCCACAAACCAATCAACCAAAACACAAACAATAACAAAAAAAACCCAACCGTTCCAAACAGAGAAAAAAACCAAAACAAAACCCCCCAAAAACCCCTCAACCACAAAACGAACCACTTCCAGATTTAACCTGTTAAAAAATTGCTAGGTCTATTAGCTTAAAAAGTCCTTCGTGCTGTTCTTTAGTATGCTCCCAGGAACAGTTGTTCTGAAGTCTGAAGAGCAGTTTTAATTAAACAACGTCTCTTATCATGAGAAAATAACACAGTAATGGCTTCTACATCTCTCTTCCAGCTCCCGTCCCATGCAGCCTTGATTGTGCCTGACTACGGAAGTACCTCAATGCAAATAGTAAAATGACTCTATGCCACTTTTTAATCTATTCAATAAGGATGCGGGGGTCTCCACTGGATAAGGGTCTGCATAAGCATTATTCAGAGCTAAAATAAATATTAACAAGGTTCAGGGGGACATAAGGGAAGGCTCAACTCAGTATCATTGTGGGAACGGTCAGCAGAAAACAAAGCGAACTAAAAACCTCATTATTAAGCAGAATGTACACTCTATACTGGAATTGAGCATTTTTTAAAAAGGATTAACAGACTCTTCATGCTCTAATATCTTATTATGCATTTGCATTTTCAATGGCAGGATCTTTGAGATGTTCACTAGCTTACTACTTTTCTTAACCCAAACAGGCTTTGCACCCAAAAAGAAAAGTAGTGTCATAAGACTAACAGGCATGGAAGGCCATAATAATTATCATTATTGTATTTTAGAGGTGAAAAAATGTCATTAACTAGAAGTTATTTACTATGCTGTTAAATCATACTTTTAAAATGCATGTGTAGTACATGTGTTGGTATTCCTGTGTACAATGCGGATGCTTTTCTGAGCTATGCTATAAGCTTCTTACCACAATGAGGAAATGCCATCAGCGTGTGACTAGCTTTCTAAATTATTCAGGAACAGCTATGCTGATTTGGATTAAGGTTTATGCACAGTGACATTCTGCGCTATATATCAATCTTGGAGGAACGTGTTAAAAACAAGCACCAGGTCACATGACTATAGGACATGGAGATGTATTATAGCAAAGGAGTGAGAGCTAGAAAGAATAAAAAGGTGACTAATTTTAGGAAATACTGTGAGCTTTAGTGTCTACAGGCAATAGATGATGCTAGGAAGGAACGAGAGGTGGGGCATAGGATAAAGCAAAATTATTAGAGGCAGTTATAAATTGATGTTAAATGCAAATATTTAGGACCTCAAATGATACTAGTGAGATTCAGGTTATCCTGTTTTCTTACTCTGACATTACTTATGTTTTACACATAGAATGAACACTTGCTGCATTTTGAATTTCATCTTTTCTGATGTTTTTCTGCAGTAAGAAAATAGCAAGTCTGTGCTCTAATCAGATCAGTAAAAAATAAATCCATTAAAAAAAAAAAGAAAAAAAGGCCAGCTTAGAATAAAATACTCTAAATCTCAAGTGGACATTATTCTTAAATGTAGCTGTGATTACTTATGCTCTCAACATCCTTTTGTGTGTTTGCTGGAGAATGTCTGGCTTGCTGTTTTCACATCTGTCAGTAAAGCCAACTGCTAAATGTGAAGTCCAGCACTTGGGAACACTTTGTGATGATCCCCAGAGGACTTTGGGCCTGTAAAAAGCAAAATAAGGATTAGAAGGACCCACAAATGCCTTACAGTATTTTCGTCTGCAAGAGGAATAGTGTGGCTTGGTCCCGCATGTTACATCACTTTGGACAATGATCTTGCCAGACTCTAACTACTGCTGTGTTTGAGAGGTGGAAGTGTTAGATTTAGAAATCCTTAAGGCAAAATCAGGACTTGAAGGAATATTCTGAATTATTTTAGTAATTATTTATTTCCTTTGTTTTAATAAATGACAAAACAAATCCTCTAATGAGTAAGTTGAAAAGAAACACCACCAAAACCCTAAACCCGAAAGAAGACTATTCAGCATCAGAAAGTGAAAGTCACTGCTGGAGACCAGCAAAGACATAAGTCTGTGGAAGCTCAGGTTTCCCAGGCCTTCCAACACTAGCCCAAATGGCAGCAAGACAGACTTATCAGGCCCTTAGAGAAGAGCCATCGTCCTCAAGAATATCGGATATCTTCTTCCAGATTCTTTCTGGAAAAAAGTAGATGCACTGAAGAAAAGGGAGGCACGTAGATGTGGGTGATGTTGCAGGTGGTGGTGGAGAGTGCTCTAGCAAAACTGGACAGGCAAGCAGACCTCTGGAAAGCAACACCCCAAAATAATCATGGTATGTTTTTGTGCAGTGAAGCTTATAGAAGTTATTTCTAATAATTTTGCCATTACCTGTAGCTGGTTGGGTGCTCTATGGGAAAAGAGGTCCTTACAGTGGAATAGTTTTTGTGGTTAAAACATTAAGTGACTTAAATCAGAGTCAGATCTTCGGTGGGTAGATGTTTTTGAAATGAAAAATGCCTGTGTAATAAAGAAGAGGAAGGCTGCAGACTGCAGCCTTCAACTTTCAGTTGACGATTCATTCTGCTTTTGTTTCCTCCTCCTTGGTAACTTCAGACACCACCAGTTAAAAGTTTAGTGTCCTGCCTAGACAATAGTTTCTGAAACACGCTAGTGGTGATATTTTGTTTTGAACACTGCATGTCTGCTTGATTTATGCTAAAACTGTGATGCAAATGTGTGATTTTAAACAGTGAGAAAGGAAAGGTTAGCAAAAATGTAGTTAGTGTGATGGTAGTAACTGTGCTAAACTTTTGACTTGCTGATGGGCAATGCTAATTATTTATTCATTTGCATAAATGTTATATTTCATGTCTATCATAGACTCTTCTGCAATAACTTTGAAAAACACTGGGTTAGTCTGAAAAGAAATTGAGGCATTTCCAAGCTGTGTGCATCCCCATGATGAGTAGGATAAGAATTTATTATTTTTTAAATGGTGGGAAGGAGATCCTCAGCAACTCCTACATGCACACCCCGAGCTTGACTTCTTGGTGGAGACCTGAGCTCTGAGGGCACTTGGTCACACGAAGAGGAGAGAAAGAGTCAGACTGCTGATGCTTTTCTGTAAATGCAGGGCTGTCCAATTGCTCTTATTTACTGTGATGTGGATTCTTCATCTATACATTTTCACCAAAGTCAGCTGTGTCTTTTTCTGAAGGCATGAGAGCATCTCCTCAGATAAAGGGAATTCTGGACTAGCTGTAGTAAGCAAAACTATTGCCTTTTTTTTTTTTTTTTTTTTTTTGGTTTTGTTTTGTTTGTGGGTATTTGGGGTTTTTTATGTGTTACTGAAAGATTATACTACTTGGAAACACCCATGGTAATCATAGATTTCAGCCTTTTCCTTCCTATTTCAGAGAAGAATGAAATGCAAGTGCATGGGTAACAAAACATGTCAATAACTTGTCAGTGCAGAGCACTTAAACAGCTTTCATTGGATATACATCTTCAAAGTGCCTTGTAAGCAATGACAGACATAATGGCTGAGTGAATTCATCACTTCTCAGACATATTGTCTTGATTAGATAATTAGCTCACTTCTTCTATGCTATAAGACATTTCACCTTCAGTCTTCAACTACTGACTTCTGGGGAGAGACATAAAAGACTGGACTTCTCCACCTGTGCTTTTCCAAGTATTCATTCTGGTCCCTGACAAATTTTCTGGGCCCCCTTCATTTCCTACCTGGCCCGAGGTATGCTGTTTCCCTCCATGAAAAGCTCCAAAAAGATTTCTTTCTTTGGGAAAAAGAAAGGGGGAGGCAGGATGAGCAGCAGAAGCAGATGTCTGCTGCAGCGTCTGCTTCCCTGCTAGCTGTGTCCCACAGCTCCCCGCTTGCGGGTGCACCCCTGTAGCCTGTGCACAGCGTGTGTCCCCTGTGTCCAAGGTGCTTCTGCACCGTTTGAAGCTGAGGTTTGTTGCTCAGAGGGTAGAGCCTGGTATAATCAGCGATGAATCACCAGGGACTCTGCTTGGAAAGCTACTTATCTAGGAATACTGTTTGGTGCCTGAGGAATAGTGGAGGGCAGGAGGTGAGTAAGAGGTTGTTTTCCCAGGCATGTCCTTTTTGACCACAAAGTCAGGTCCAAGGGGATTTTTAGCTCTCATATCTTGTGCTCAGACTCTGGAAAGCCTGCCAGACAAAAGAGGCAATAATTTTTCCTGTGATAGCAGTCTGGAAACAGTCCTCTTCTCTATTTCCACTCTGCACCCCTCTGCATAAAGCAAATCAGTCTGATAGAGGAAGAGACTGCTCTGTGGTTCAAAGCATTCCTACTCATGGCTTATCCCTGGGCTGATTTTCCCAGGAAGAGGGCCAGAGACTAATCCCACATCTGCCGTGGGGACACTGGCTCACAACCTCATTCGTTACATGTGGTGCTGCTGCCACGGAGGGTAGGTTTTGTTTCTAGAAGATATTGGTCTGTGAAGGGTGGGATAGAGGTTTTGAAGGGAATAGGAACCTTTGAGGTCAGGGCCCTGGAAACTGGGAGGCCTTTTGGCCAGGAGAGGTTGGGTGATGAGCATAGGAGGTTTTGGCCTGCAAGCTTTGAGCAGGAAGCGCTGCTCCATGCCTGGCTTCCCAAGGCTGCCATGTCATCTGTTTCTATCTGTGTGGGCTCCATGTTGTCATGTTGCTTAAATTACTTTTGCAGTTAAAATTGTGATTCCCCTAGGTCTGCTCTTTAGGATCTCTTTGCCATCAAAAGCTTTCCTCTAAAATTCCCCCAGTTGCTGATTGAGACTTGTCTATTGCTCCTCCTGTCTGCAATGAGTTTGGCAAATGAATTCTTTGCCTCTAGTTTCCAGTATAACCTGGTGTGGCAATAAATAATGATCTGTCCCTGAAGCCAGTTAAAATAAATACATCTTAAAATGTCTAATTAAAAATCAAACAGCTCATACTTGCATTCATTTCCTTCCAGAATATCCAGGTTTAATCTCCAGAGCATAAATAATCTTTCCTCTGATAACATGAACAGCAGAGCATTATGTACCTTCTCTGTGTAGGAACAGAAATAGCACACATGAACTCCACCCCCCTTCCATCCCTACATATTGTGTATTTGCATCATCAGCAAAGTTAGCAACACACGAAGTTTATATATGTAAAGAGATATTTTTAAGTATTTTTTTTTCCTTTAAATGTAATTCTCATTATCTGATATTATTAAAATGACTGGGTAATAGCTTTTGACAAAAGGGCATGGTTTTAGTGCTTGGCTTTCATGGAGGCTCCCAAATGAAGTCAGTATCTTGATCTCAGGTTTTGCAGATGGAAAAGCTGGGATCCAGAATGGGGAAGTGGCTGGCTCTAAGGTTTCTCAAAAACCCTTGAAACTGAACTGAAGTCCCCAAGTTCCCATCTAGTCCATTAATTTCAGGCAGCTGCCAAGTACTCTGTCCTTATTTGTGTTGCAATAGCACTTAGCAACTACTGCTGGGGTCAGGGCCAGGGTGTTGGACCAGACAGCCAGCGACAGTCCCCTGATTTGTGCGTCTTGCAACCCAAACAGGCGCAGCCAGCCGTCAAAAGAGGATGGAAAAGTGTTGAAGTGACATATATACTCACTCCCCTAAGGTCTAGGAACTTCTCCAGGAAGTTCTTGAATTTCAGCCACTGGACAATGAGTTCTCCTTTGGAGTTATGAAAATATCTAACAATTACTGTGGGGTAAACCTGCAGTCTGCTAGTAGGAGGCTGGTGGAAGCAGAGCAGACGATCGGTCAAATGCAGTACGTGCTGCTGGCAAGGGGTGTTTATTCTGTTCATAAATGTATCAGGTATACCTCTGAAATTTGGCATCATATTCCGGTTTAACACAGCTCTTTGGGGTATTTTGCTTTCCTTTAATGGTCATATCTATTGTTTATGCTAAGCCAAAAATGGTACCTTAGTAGAAATGCAGCGATGGTTCAACTATGTAACAGCCAAGTAATGTTGTCTGTAAGGAAAAAAAAAAAAAAAAAAAAAAAGAGTTTCTATCTCAGTTTTTCTAGCAGCTGTTTTGTTTTCTTTTAACTGTCACGAGACAATAACTTATATATGCTGAAAACATATCTCTGCTCAGTGGTTACAATTTTGTTCCTGTAATTTTTAAACAGTGACTGCTCCAGTTTGATAAAAGATCTCCATGTTCTAATTAGTCAAAAATAACAGCCTCTCAGCAAACATATATATTTTCGGATAGCTCTAGTCATGAGCAACTTGGTCAGCTGCAATTAGCCTAGCTGCTAATTTAAATAAACAGAACCATGTTCAATAAGTCACTAACAGGAATTAAAAAACAAAACAAAAACAACTGTCTTGAAATCTTTGCACTAAAAACAAATTTGAAAATGTAAGATTCTTTCCTTCCCTCATAGAGTTGGACATCAGAATCTTACGGTCCAGCACTTTATTATTTGGTTTTTATAATTTGTATACATTTTCCTAAAATCAGCTGTGGTTGTGCTCTCCCCCAAACGGGTGATGATCACTTGAAGTTTGTTTAACAAGCAAACAGATGTGTTCTGTGGGTTTTCTGTGCTAACATAAGTCTGTGATGTGGATATTTGAAGTGGTGGGGGTTTTAACGACATCTCTGTTCAGATTTCTTTCCATCATTTGATGGGAGTCATTGCTTCATAGCTTTTAAGGGAAGGCCGTTTGCTTTAGGGCAGCAAGGAGGATTTACCAGGAGCAAACTCATTCTAGGTGAAGTGAGAGCTCTGGCAAGGTGCGATTACTACACGCAATTACTACACTGGTGTGTAACTAGAGGAATACTTGCACCAACAAGCAGAAGTACTGGTTAGGCAGTAAGAGTCACTGACAAGGAAGAAAAAGGGGCTTGCAGTTGGTCTTTTCCAGCTTTGCAACTGAGGACGGTCTGTCCTTACAGATTTAACTCTCACCACCTGCATTCCCCTACAGCGTTCAATTATCCATTAAGGTTTTTAAGAGAAACAGAATGGCAATTAAGCCTAGTACAGCAGTGCAAAAGCAGTGGAAGCCCTGGGCTTGCTGAGAAATCTATCCATAAATGAATTAACTGCACAAATAATTCCAGCTAATTAGAGGTGTACATTCCCCAAATAACTCGATTCTCTCATTTACTTAATTGAGTTGATGGTTGCTCTGGGATGGAATAGCAAACTGTTCAGTGGCTATTACAGTAAATATCACTTCAACTAAATCTTTTCAAACAGTTTTTGTTTTTTTTTGTTTTTTTTTTTTTTTTCTCTGTTAATTGGAATTTGCCACAGAATCAAGATAGCTGCATGTTGGTTTGGGTTTTTGTTTGGTTTTGGTTTTTAATTTTGTCTTTGTGTTCAATCTTTTAGAAGATGAAGGTAAGCTAGATTTCATTTACAGTTCCCAACTTCAGCTGAAAAGTAGGGACTATAAATAAGGATTGTTGATCAGTGAAGTAGGGTCTTCATTTCACACTTCAGAGAAATGCTGACAGGACTGACAACTTTCAAAATGATGACATAGATAAAACTGCTATGCTTGGGTAACAAATCCAGGTATCGCCCATGGTCTAAGCATGCTTCTTTTGAGTCAACAGGAGCTTAAGGTCTTCATACAGGGGAAAACAGAAGAAAACTAGAAAACGCTGCTCAGATGATTTCTCCCTAAGCAATGGGAGAAAGTTAGACTTGAAGCAGGTTTGGGTTTTTGGTTATTTTGGTTTTTTTTGGGGGGAGGCTTATTTGAGCTTCTCCCTCTTTTTTTTTTTTTTTTTTTCTTTTGTCACATCATCCTTCTCTCCTCTTCCCCAGTCTTTCCCAGCAGTGTTTTCAATATATAACAGTGGATTCCCACCCATATCTGATCACTGTGCTGTTTTGTAACCTTCAGATAAATAGGCTCACTTACCACTTTGAGATATAAAAAGTGACCACTCGGTCTCAGTGTCCAACCTTCTGTTCCATGTTCTAATAACCCTTGAGCAGTGCCACACCAACCACTGAGCATCAATAAAACATCTTTCTTTCCCGTTTGTTTCTTTTCATACTTATACTAAAGAGGAATAAGCATAAAAGCACTGGTAGTACTGAAAGCATACCTTTTTAAGAAGACTAAATTCCAAATTCCCTTTTTGTGTTAGGACCAAGTGAGAGGAGATTTGACAAAGATTTTTGTTCTACCCTAGTATCTAACAATAATCTAATGCTTGATGGCTAAGAATTTCCATTTGGGGATTTAAAGATTAGGGATGATATTAAACACTTAAAAAATAAAAAAATAACAATAATAAAAAAAGTAGAGAAAGTAAAACATGAGTAGCAAGGCTGAAAAGCAGATGGTAAATTCCTTTTTTTTTTTTTTTTTTTAAGGGAGGTGAAGTTAGAAAGGTGTTCTTGCCCTTTGTTTCCTCAGAATCGTTAAATGCACTGGTCTTTTCGTTAAGGAAATAATTTAAGCAAAAGGTAATAGCCACAATGCTGTTTGTCATTAACTTGTACCTGCCAATAAACAAGGAAATCCATCTGTTATGTAGTCACTTTTCTCATGGACCCTCAAAGACACGTTCCACATGTCAGTGTTCACAGAGAAAATGGAAGGAGAATTCCAGGCCACCCAGGTCCTTTACAAATAGAAGATTTGTTTGAAGAAACCTAGAGCAGGTCCAAGACAACAGTCACATACACAACAGTACTTTTCAATTTCTCCCTATTGTGTTATTACTTCACCGGTAAAACTCTTCCTCTGCTGTTTCCATTCTCACCCTCTCCCAATATTATTTGGCATCCTTATGGAAATTCCATTTCTGCTCAGTCCTGCACTTATTTTTCTACCCTTTGTTGTTCTTCCGCTGTTTATTTTTCTTTTCACTGTTATATTTCCTACTGGCACCAGTGATGCAAATTAGTGGATGTGTTTGGAGCGGGACCATTTCGGATGCTTATGAACATGGGAACATTTGTCTTCAAGCAAAAGGGCAGGCTCCCTAATTTGGTACATTGTTGAGACTTTAGCTATTTTTTTAATCTTTTTTTTATTAGATTTGATCTTCAGCAGATTCAGCAGATGTTGCAAAGTAAATAAACCATATGCAGTGGTTGTTAGACATTACTCATGGTGTAATCCCTTTATCCAAATGTAAAAGTTAAACATATGAAACCATATCCTTAGATAACTGGAGAAGTTCTGTACATATTCAGAAAACCACCACAACTAATCCACTTCATTATCTGGTGCAGCCCATCCTCTCTGAAGGAAGGTAGGCAGACAGAGGGAAGATGGATTCATGACTATGCTTTTAAATAAATGTAAACTAACCGCAAAGGGTCAAATTCATTGCTGATGTAACGCTGCTGACTTCGGTGGATTTACACTAGGGATTAATGTAGTCCTTTCTTTAATATATGTTTTCAGGAGGGAGGAAGATGGTTTTTCTACAGATTCAGCACAAGGTCTGCTGGCATATAAACAAACCAAACAGAGAATTGTTCCCTTCTCAGACATCTGTTAGCATGAATGTCCAAGTCCTGTGTATCTTCCACAGGTTGTTATAATATAGCTGTATTACATTAACAAAAAATACAATAACCATTTGGTTTCCACTTTAAACAAGAACTTATGAAAATGACTTTCAGGTGGAGGGAGTGGTGATTTGGCAATGCTCTCTTGGCAAGGCTGTGGATTACACATGAGGGAAAGTTGTTTGGTGGTGGAGCAGACAAATTGCATAACAATTAATAAAAATAATGCCTTGTGTTTCTACATGACAAGGTGCTGTGTGGGAATTATCCTTTTCCCATCTGCTCTCCACCAGTAAAATATAGTCAGTTCTGTAGTTTTTTAAATTACACACAGTGAAGTGGAACCGTTCTTTAAAAAGGGGGTAACACATTGCTGATTTGCACAAGTAAAACTGCAGTTACATGGGTTACAAATTTGACCAGTTTATCTAGACTGCACAGCCCTGTTTTCAAAAGACTTGCAGTCTTTGGAGCCCAACATAAGTCAGAGCTTTAGTTTTTGGTGAAGTGAAACTGGGTAAGCCATTTAAAATTATATCAAGTTCTGCTCTAGAGAAACTATATTGACTAGACCAGAAACAACAACAACAGAAGGTGAGGGGGGTAGAAACAAGACAGACAGTTCTTTTAAATAGTTTTTTCAGCTATGGTCATTGTTTCAAGGTTTCAAGTCTGAGAAGTTTCAAAAGAAACATTTCTATATGACCATAAGCTAAACGACAGATAAAAGAGGTTTATTTTGATTTACAAATCGCTATGTGTCTGCTGGAACTCTAATTACGCTTTCTAACTTGTGTCTTCAGGTAGCCCTTTAGTGGCTCTGTTATCTATCCAAAGTCATGCTTCTCTCCACTTACTGGCTTTGTGTGAGAACCATTTCCTGCATGTGCTTACTTTATTGTCAACAGTTTCTTCCATTTTATCTAAGGGCTTCTAAGAATTTTCTCCTAAGTACTAGACCAGTATAATACAGCATGTAGAAAACTATTACAAGATCAGCTGCATCTGTTTAGGACTTCTATGGGTAATTTTTCGTCAGAATCAGAGCAGATTTAGCATCTTAATTCTTATTTTACAAAGCAATGAGACACTACAGGCCAAAGTATGATGTAAAGTGATAAAAGGCTTTCAAGTAACTTCTTAAAATCACAGAGGTATATTGGAAAATGTTTTTCATCTGATAAACATATGATGCGGTCTCAATTCTATAGTTTGTCTCTTGTGTAAGGACAAACGTTGTTTATCAGCCAAACTGTAGATCACTCAAATACGGAAAAGTTTGCCTTGTTTTCTGTAAAGCAGCGTATGGGTTTATTCTGCTGACAGTTTTGCAACCAAACCTCCTTCTGTGAGAATGGCATATCATCTGCTTCAGCATTGTTCGCTCTTCATGTTATCAGCTATGCTGAGCTTCTACAATGTCCTTTCTGTAATACAACCAACTATTTTTGCTTTCTTACCAAGAATGGTTTGTATGTCTTACTGAGTTCTGTGACTTTTCCTTCTTGAAAGCAATTTTTTCTAGCATGTCTAGCAAGAACAGATTGTTTCCCTTGGACGGGGGGCAAGAAGTTTCTTGGAACTGCTGCATTGTCAGAAGATGTCAACTTCTCTAAAAAGAAGCCCAGGTTCCTGGATGTAGTTGTACTTCTTAATAGAGTGCCTGTGGTTCTCATAGTACTGACTAGGTTTTGTTAATGTCAGTTAGAATCAAGATACTGTGAGGATTTTGAATATATGTACTATTCGGCTAGCATTTTCCCTGAATTAATCTCCAGTATTTCGATCATATTGTTGTCCTGTGAAGTTACTTTGAGATTTAGATTTAAAGACAGGTTTGGGGCAAGATGGTGCCATTTCTCTGAGTACTAAAGATACTCAAACTAAAGCTCTAGAAACAAGATAGAAACCTCAAAGAATGGACTTGGCATACAACAGAAGCCGGTGTGACATTTGCTTTGGACAAGGATTTTGTTTCTTCTGTAACACTTGAAGTCAATAGGACTAGGATAAATTCTCCTACTCTACTGCATCACTATAAAATAATAATTTTGATTCTACCTTCCCCATGTATTCAAAAACTGCCTTGCTTGAAAGGTTTGCCTGATAAATTATATTTTTCCTTTATTATATTAAAACTTCCTATTTGCACCTTTATTAGGGAAGACTGAATACTTACCTGTTGTAATTTCAGTTTATAGAACCCCCTAAATGCAAAATTTTCGCTCACTATAGAGAAAACACGATGAGGTAGATCTTGACTGAGGATCTAGTAAATCTCACATCCATGATAGCTGAGAAAGGCTGGGG
>KL280513.1:0-14754 GCA_000699545.1 Podiceps cristatus | reverse complement strand
GATAAACTCTCCTTTTTTTTTTTTTCCTGAGTCCCAGCAGAAGCTCCCTGTTCAGCCAGGCCAGTTGACTTCCCTGCCAACTCTTCTTACAGCACAGGGGGACTGCCTGCTCCTGTGCCTCTAAGATTTCCTTCTTGAAGAAGGCCCAGCCTTCCTGGACCCCTTTGCCCTTCAGCACCGTCTCCCAAGGGACCCTCTCAACCAGTGTCCTGAACAGGTCAAAGTCTGCCCTCCGGAATTCCATCGTAGTGGTATTGCTGATTTGCCTCCTTACTTGGCCAAAAATCGAGAATTCTATCATTTCATGGTTTTTAAGCCCAAGATGGCCTCCAACCTTCACTTCTCCCACCAGACCCTCTCTGTTTGTAAACAGCAGGTCAAGCAGGGCACCTCCCCTGTTTGGCTCCCTTACCAGTTGCGTCAGGAAGTTATCTTCCACACACTCGAGAAACCTCCGGGACTGTTTCCTCTTGGCTGTGTTATACTTCCAGCAGACATGTGGTAAGTTGAAGTGCCCCACAAGGACAAGGGATTGCGACTCTATGACTTCTGCCAGTTGCTTGTAGAATGCTTCATCAGGTTCTTCCTGGTCTATAGCAGACACGCAACCCAAGGGTGGGTGTCATGAGGATGGGGCCAAACTTTTTTCAGTGGTGACCAGCAGCAGGACAAAAGACAATGGGCACAAACTGGAACACAGAAAGTTCAGTCTAAACATGAGGAAAAAACTTGTTTACTGTGAGGGTGACAGAGCGCTGGAACAGGCTGCCCAGAGAGGCTGTGGGTTCTCCTTCTCTGGAGATAGACAAATTATCCTGGCTGCATTTCTGTTCAACCTGCTCTGGGTGACCCTGCTCTAGTGGGGGACTGGACTAAATGGTCTCCAGAGGTCCCTTCCAACCCCTGTCATTTTGTGATTCCATGATTCTGTGTAATGAAGCCAAGAGTTCAGGGATCAACTGTCCATAGGAGGAATGTGACAAGGAAACAAAAGAACCCTGGAGTAAAATATCTTGTCTTGAGAGCTGTTCTCCAACCTGCAGAAAGGGGAGAAAGATAATTTTACTTGGGTACTCAGTTTTTCACATTTTCCTGGGAGTGCTAGAACAGGTGTGTGATAGCTGCTTTGAAGACAACCTCTAATGAAGTTATGGAAAGGAAGGGAAGGGAAGAGAACATCCATGCTCTCTTCCAAGGCAGCTACCTTGATCTGGCACCAGCTGTCATCTATGTGACCAGATCTTGTGCTTCATTGTCAGGTGTAATAAAGAAGTCATACTGGAAAGCATGAACATTTTAAAATAAATGCAGTTTAACATTAGATTGAGTAACATGGAATAATTCATAAGCATTTTTCTCTGTGGGTATTTTTACTAGCTTTGTCTTAGGGCCTTCCTTTGCTTTTACTTCTGTCCTCTGGCTTGCAGCTTTGGCTTATTCCATGGTGCTAGAACGCTCTTTCAAGAAGATCCAGAACATCAAGCATTAAGTTGTGTGGAGTTCTTCCTAGGTGTCTATGTTTGCTCCATAAAATAGTACCGTTTCCATGTTACATTCACAAATCTTACTCGGACATAATTTAAACCTCTCCAGGAAAGTAATTATCTTTCCACAGTTGCATACAGACACTTAGCAGCATCCATTCTTGTTTTTAATCATGCATGGATCATGACATTGACTCACACCATATGCTCAATTATGTAGCTTTTGGTGGTTTATTTCTCTTTTTCAAAGTTGCTTCACAGAGATAATAATTTTGTGAGATTTCAGTTAGGCACCAGTTGCTGTGCATCCAGAAGGTAGCCGTGCAAAACTTCAGTCTGACAGCAAGTGACAAACACCTATCTAAAGTTAGCTGGGATGTGGTGGCAGCCCAGTTTTTGACAAGTTACTTCACATTTCTCAGAGCTGATTCTGTTTTAAGTCCTGCAGCTCTGCTGAATTTGTCACGTGCACAATTGCAAAGAACTGAAACTGGTAACAGAACTTTAGTCAATTAATGGCAACACTGCCAAATAGAAATGGTTAACTTCATTGCACTTGCCATTTTCAGCAGGTACCGCAATGGATGGTGATCCTAACAGTCACTTTTTGGAATGAGCAGGGCAGCTGTGCTGTCCAGTCTGCTCAACAGTCAGCCTCCAGGTAGCTCTCGCTGCGGCAGCTGGAGGCAGAGGATCCGCACCAGGGCGGAGTGCATTAGAAAGTGCATTAGAAACAGCACACCTTTGGAAGCAAACTACTCTTTTCCCAGTGACCGGTATTTCTTCATTGCCACAGCTGATTTTTTTCCAGGTCTGATAACACAAATATGCACTAATCTCAACCATTGCAAGCTGTCCTACCTCCCCGAGGGACAGTTCTGTAGCCATGGGTTTGCCTCTCAGTAATGACAAGCTTGAGCTTTACATATTCCCTGCAACCCACAGGGTATTCCAGAAAAGTACTTTCTGCATGGGGAGACAACTTCAGTCAATGGTTGCAACACGCAGGTGGCAAAGAGCTTTCTGGTTTGAGGGCTGTGCATTTTAGTCAGTAGTAGTGGGCTGTCCATGTGTTTTTCTCAAGCAGAGATCACGTAGCTTGAGGTCTGGTAAAACTTTATACTTTTCCTCCATTTGAGGTGTTCCATCAGTGGCCTCCATTGTTGCTTCTATTTCTATTAATAAGTAACGTCTGCCAGTGTTTCATCCATGCCCTCTGGCCTGAACACTTTGGGGGTGTCCCAGCAGCTGGGCCAGGCGGGCAGCCCTGGAAAGGAGCAGGAGAAAGAAGGTTTATTTGCTGGTTTTACTGTGTTTTATGACCACTAGGAATAAGATCTCTTTGCGCCTGACTGAAATCCCAGAGGAGAGTCCCTTTGCTCAGCACACTGCTTGAGAAGGCTCGAAGAGGAAAACCATAGTTGGTCCAGAAGGGATTTCTGCCTGTGGTAAGCAGGGAGTTTCTTGAGCAGAGTGGTCTCAGCCTCATCTAATCTTGAGTAAAACCACTGGTTTAGAGAAAGGACTATTTCTGCTTCTTGCATGTAAGGCCAGCATTCAGGGCTGTTCATAATTTGTACACAGATCATGCCAGGGAAACTCCACCTCAGGAAGGGGTGTGCCCATGAGGAGCTGAGATGCAGCAGAGAGTGCAGGGCAGGAACTGGGAGAGCTGCGCTTTGCCTCCAACTTCGGCATTGGCCTCAGCTGCTGAATCTCTTCCACGAGTGCCTTATTTTCCCCATCTAAAACCCTTGGAGAGTCACATGTCCTTGAAGACTTTGGGATTTCCAGAGAAAAGTGCTGTGGAAGAGGTAGCTATTTCAGTGCTGGTGACGTTAAATGTCAGCATCTTAAAATATGCTGCTGGAAAACCCACAGATCCCACAGCTATATTTCTAAGCGTTACATTTTTACTGCTGTGTAGGTGGGGAGAGTGGGAAGGCCAAGGATAATGGGAAGCCGGTGAGGATTAATAGCAATTTGGGCATACAAGAACTAGCTAAAAGTGTTACTTGGTGCACTTCATTGTGGGATATGAGTACTGACCCACTCCTTCTTGTCCATCCATAACGAGCAGGAGGATTGGAACACACTACAAGTAATTCCCTTACAAAATATTGATGTGGAGACAAAGTAGAGCATTTAATCCATCGAGATTTTCTATTTGCTGCTTTGTTAAGGAAAGCACAAAGTAACCAAGGTAAGACAGCTTTAAGAGGCAAAGCGTGCAGAAAAAAAGTATCATCTTTCAAAAGATTCACTGCTGATAGCTAGGAAAAAAGCATACAAGCTTACTGATCCAGTTGGCCTGCTCTTTGCCTTTCTTCTTTGACAGAAAAAAAAAAATCAATTTCTTTTATTTATTTATCTTTGCAGACATTTAGTCTAATAAAAAATATTACTCATTGCTCCTCAATGGCATTTTTCAACAACAAAAACATACGCAGCCAAAACTTTTGGGTCAGCTCCACATGAATCTATCTTTTTACTATTATTGGAATTGTGAATTTAGGGTGTAATTTCTGATCTTTTATTTCGGAATTGTCAGCTGAAAATAACTTTCACTGAACTGATTTCCTGACATGAGAGGTTATGAAGGAATGACTTCTAACTGGTGTTCTAAGCAATAAAACACACAGTTTACTGAAATGTCATCTTCTTTATGTTTTGATAACAGTAATTTTTTTTTTGAACTGTCAGTTTCACTATGTTTCTAATTTGTGCTCATTTCAAAACATTTGCAGAAACAAGAAGAAAAGCATATATGCACTAAAGAACAGATCTGATGAGACTGCAATAGAGATTGCTACTTTAAAACACTGTTTTTATAGTGTGAAAGTGTCTTGAGCATACCATGTCAGGCACAAATGAACATGTTACTCATCATTTCTGAACTGAACAAAATAAATAACCTAGTTGAGGTAAATGACAATGACTGATGGATCTGCTCAAGACTTTCACAGATTCACTGCAACTCTGTCATCCTTGTATTTTAAAAGGGCCTTCAATCAATAAATGAACAGCAGTACAATGCACTGGAATCAGGAGCAACAGCAGCTAACAAAAATTCATGTTCTTTCTGTTGGGTCGAAAATTAACTGTGCAGATAAATTGGTCTTTTTGTTCCCTCCTGTCAACATGTCGATAGCACACACTCTCCTTCAATGATCTCTGTCTCATGGTTTTTTGGGTGCACGATAAAGGCCACATAATGAGAGCAGCACTGTGGATTCTGAAGAACTTTCCCTGTAGTGATTTGGCCCAGACAAACATTTCATTCGTAGACAGTAAATGATGATGTCTCAGCCAGAGTGGGTACTGGAAGGAATATGGTTATAAAATAAACAGAAGTTGCTACACAGCTTAGGTGTCAGGGCTTTTAATTCAGTTGTCTTGAAATGAATTTGTAATTTAACTCTGAACTGAATTCAATCATGGCTGTACAATAAAATGCACGGGTTTTCCCTGCATTAGGGTACATCCTCCAGCATGCGAAAGCATCTGAACCAGGGAAGACCTGTTTTTTTATCAACTTCTTCTAGACTTCTGTCTCTGTGTAAAAGAAACCCAGGCATAAAGCCTAGACTGGTGTGTTGGTGGGCATATACTATCAGCTAGATTTATAAATAGACTATAAATTTAGGCTTACAGGCTTACCAGACATGTATTTTCTTTGCGCTTTCTTTTTTCTTACCAGTGGGTCTAGTTTTGAGGTGTGGCCCTAAATTTTCATGGTTTACAGATACCTTGTTTTCAGTAGAAGAACATGCCATGTTGACATAGTTCTGGCCTCTCACAAGAGATCAGGATTTCATGTAGATATCTAAGAATCTCTGGAGTTTAGAGAAAGAGAAAGCAATAGTGTTACTCTGTCAGGCTCTCCCAGGAGGTTTAAATTGGATAATAAGAAAAAATTCTTCACCGAAAGGGTTGTCAAGCATTAGAACAGGCTGCCCAGGACAGTGGTGAAGTCACCATCCCTGGAGGTATTTAAAAGACATGTAGATGTGGCAATTAGGGACATGGTTTAGTGGACTTGGCAGTACTAGGTTTAATGGTTGGACTTAGTGATCTTAAAGGTCTTTTTCACCCTAACCAATGCTATGATTCATTCTATTCTGTGATTCTATTCTGCTTCCTTTGCTAGAAATGCAATGTAGACATTCGAAATGTGTCTGGCACTGTCCACTGCTCCTCACTTTCTCTGTACCCCATGCTGGATGTATTTCCAACTGCATGGAAAGCAAGAAGGAACAGGACCCAAAAGCCAGGAAGCTGACCTGGTTGGCAGCATACCGCAGTTAATGACTCCTCCTGAGAAATAGTGTGTATAATCTCCAGAGAGATCTCCAAGGAGTCCTGCATCTGTGGGCCCCCATCTATCTTGGTGTAATACAGTAATAGTGAGCTCACACAGGCCTATGGTCTACTAACTCCTCATCACCTCATTGCATCTGCGGTGGGGTTAGATGGAAAGGGGTTTTTATTCAGAAAGATTGAGGTCTTTGTGTTTGGTCTATGTCTGCATACCCTGGGTCTCCCTAGTGGATTTATAGGATGGTTTTCTTTTACTGCTTCAAACCATGGGTATACATCTCCAGCCTTTTGGGCCTTTAGGGTGTGAAACAAATGAAGAAGGAGGTGCATCTGCTCCAAATAAGTTGATTTGCAGGGCCAAATGAGATGCCAAGTGCTACAGATTGGAAGATCCATAGACTTGTCTGTTTCTTTGCTAACGCTTTTTGGCTTGCAATTAAATAGTGAGGTGGGACAGAAGTTTTACACCACTTTTTGTTGAAAAGCAGAACTATCAAGTTTATACAGCAAAAAAAAAGTTTTACACCACTTTTTGTTGAAAAGCAGATCAAGTTTATACAGCAAAAAACCCCTGGCAACTCCTTATTGAGCCTCATGGAAGGCTCTTGTAACTAGCTGCGATTCTGATTCTAGAGAAAAAGTTAAGACCTTCACAACCTGCAATAGTGAAAAAGGCAGCTGAAGGATGTTTTGAGACATTATCCAGTGAGACTCCTCACTTTCCTCCAGAAACGGCCATCCCACAGGCTCTCTGGGTAATTACACCTTATGTTTCTCCTTATTTTCTTTCTTAGACCTTCCTTACTCCAGTTTTAGTTCCTGATTTCTTTTCCAATAAGGTATACTCTTCAAGGAAGTTTATTACTTTCCCATTTTGGAAGGCGTGTATCTCTGTCTCTTCTCTAGGCAACATTACTACTGCTTCTTCAGCCATTCATCAGGGGCTACGTTTTGCAGAGCAGTCCTTATTCTGGATTTCCATCAGTTGGTTTGCCATCACCAATTTGAAGTGTGTTAAACTGAACTTTACCAGTACTGGATAGGAGAGAAGTTTTAGGTATCTCACAAGATCTCATCCCACCCTACTCAGTTTGGTAGTATCTAATAATGACTTTATGATCCTGCCTTCCTGACTAGTTATGTATTTTGTTCTGCTATATACCAGAAAAAGCCCCAAATCCTTTAATAGGTAGAGTGATTAAAAGAATAAATGACTGTCACAGCCAGATAAGCAACAGTGTCTGATGTATCACTTGTAAGACCTCTGCAATCTGTTTATTGGGACAATAAACAGGCTGCAAAATGTTCACAGTAATATTCTGCCTGGCAATGTAACTTTGAACTAGACTCAGGAATTCTTTTTCTCCCAGGTTTTTTAAGCATGGTGGACTCTACCTCCAAAAATGAGTGTATGAAAAAACTAAATTCTGTATCCAGTCACAGAAGTGTAGGTCTGGAGGGTTTCCTCTGAACGAAAAGAAATGCATTTGGATTTGCACCAACACCAGGATTGGGAAGGATTGGGATTTGTCCATTAAGGAGATATAGCAGAAAGAATGATACAGCTCCAAGCTGCATGATGCGATGAGGCCAGGACTCTTGTCCCATGGTAAACATGCAGCACTCCGTGCTGATCAGTTGGCAGTGCTTTCAGAACACAAACTAAGCAGTTGTGCCTGTGAAACTTACTGGTCTTTTTAGCCAAATTTCCCTGAAGAGACAGAGCTCTGCTAAATTCAAAATTAATTTCAACTCTATTAACTTGCAAAAAGATACAGAGTTTTTTCCCTCGTTTCCTGTTTTTCCTCCGTTTCCTCCTACTTTTTTTCTTTCATTTTCAGAGAAAGAAAATGAGGAGCTTTTCTTCCAAGAGGTCAGACTAAAGATACATATACTTCACATTAAAACAAAAACAAAAACAGAAAACCAAACCAAAAAATGGCTTACATGAATGAATAATGTATGGTGGAATTTTCTCCATTAGAAGAGATGGAAATATGTGAAGCAGTCCTGCATTTTATGCTGTATTACAGGCACAGATCAATGCCAAGCATGGTACAAACCCAGCAGTGACTTTCTTTATGGAGTGGGAAACCTCCTTAAATTCTCAACACCTGAAGCTGAAGGCCAGAAAAAGCTGAAGTAAGATTTACAGGGATGCTGCAGAATCCTTCCATGATCTGTCCCCCCTGCCCCTCCAGCCTGCACAACCATCACCTGAACTGCCCGTGTTACAAGTCAGGTAATGTTTGTAGGTCATTTAGCTGCACAGAATTAAATAAAAAAGGATCTGAAAAGCTTCTGAAAGGAAATGTGGAAAAGTTGGAAGTTTTCCAGTGATCTCTGGAGCACAGGTTGGAAGGCATGAAAAAGGATGCAGCCACCTCCGCTTTGGCTAGTTTCACCACGCTGAGAAGATACTTCTGCTTTTAAGGAAGGTGAGTGGGTGGGCTTGTGATAAAAAGTCTGCCAGAGACTGGAAGGACTCACACAAGGCAGAGCAAGCTCATTCCTGACTATGTCTTTCCCACTCAGAAGTGTTGGTCGGAACTCCTGGAGGTGAGGAAACAAGGAAGCAAATAATTTTTAGTACACTAGAATTTTCTTTTCACCTGTGGTTTTGTGATGCTTTGCACCTTTGAGAGCATGGGGCAACAAAGTCCTATTTAAAATAGGGATTTCTTTTATTTATTTTCTCTTGAGCTGTACTGTGTCAGTACAGATGGTAACCGAATACCAGGCAGCCGCTCACTCACTATCCCTCTCCTTGGTGGGGTGAGGAGGAGAATCAGTGAGAGAGAGAGAACTTGTGGGTTGACATACCAGTTCACTAGGGCAGCAAAGAAAAACATAAAAAATACACTAATAGTGATAATGATGATAATAATAATACATAAGGTCATTATAATATATAAAATGAATGATGCACAATGTCTCTCCACCCAACGACTGACACAACTCGTCCTGAGCAGCGGTCAGGGAGCAGGGATATTCCCCTGTAGCCATCCCAGAGCAGCAAGTTCCAGAGAGAGCAAGCGAGGGAACAAAGAGCTGAATAAATGAATGAAGAGTCCTGAACAAACAAAAAAAAAGGGAAACAAGGGAACAACAAGGCAAACAAGAAGGGAACATGAACAGAACAAGAATGGTGGCAATGGCCAACCCCCACTCACACTGGCCATGCCATCTATGCCATGGAATACACCCTTTGGCCAGTTTGGATCAGCTATTCTGGCTGTGCCCCTCTCAGGTTTTTGCACCTGCACATAAGCAAAACCTAGGAAATTGCAAAATGTCAATCATTTTAGCAGCAACCAACAGCAGTGTACTATCACCATTTTTCACACACTAATACCAAAACACAGTAGCTGCTGGAGACAATAGTATCTCTTTCTCAGCCTAAACCAAGACAGGTGCCAGCTGCTGAGTTCTCAGAAGACAACCTTTAGAAGGTAAAATTCAGCTGATTCTGCTGACATGGCAATCATTAATACCACGGTGGGGAGTATCCCAATATCTCTTATATGAGTAAGTGAACTAAAAGAACACCCCCCAAAGGAAGCTCAGAGAGGTGCTCAAAAATTTGGTCCGAAAGGTCAGTCTTCTAACACTTTCCCCTGCCAAAAGTGTAGACTCAGCCATGGTGCAGTTCAGAAATCAAAGGGACGGTGGAAAGAACTGACAACTGAATATTAAATATGATCCATTTCCTAAGAGTTGGTTTATTATTCAAATGATATTTCTATCTTACTAGATGTTTGAACATTTGAAGTGTATTCTGAACAGTGCTTTTGGTGAAAATTATTTGTGTTATTTCTGAATAATCAGGTCATTCTTCTCTAAAGAGAAAAAACAGAAGTGGTGAATTTCTATTTATGACATAACTATTTAAAAATTAATAACTGGAGTAGGAAATGTCCTTATTGGTGCTTATTATAGTCCTGAACATTTTCCTGAAGAGTGACATTACAATTTTGAAAATCGATAACCCTTGACAATGAGGTTTAGTACTTACTTCATTTCAGTTGATCGTTTCTGGATGTGGTTAACTCTTAGCTTTGGTAGCATTATGGGATGGAGACCTACTTCTGGTATAAAAAGTAAAATCTGACACTGTTTTTTTTTTTTTTTTTTTTTTATTATTATTCATTCAGCATCTCATTTTCCTACAGGCAGATGCAGGGAAAACAGAGGTGCCACATAGATGTGATATATTTCTCCCTTGGCATTCATTGTTTTTGTGCATTTAGGTCCTCTTAGTAAGTCTCCTTGTTTTACAGCAGGCAATACTAATTTTTTTTTTTTTTTTTTTTTTTTTTTTTTAATATGTGCACTTGCCACATTTCTTACCCCCGCAGTAACCCTGTGAAATTCTCCACCTTCCCTGTTCTGAATCCATTGACGGAGCTAATCCCAAGTGCTGTCATGCTACTGCAGGCAGCAGCAATTACAGTTCCAATTCCCTTGCCTAACACACAGTACCCACTCCCCTTCCCTGGCACAGGATTTTACTTACACACTTTTGCATTGGTGGTGCATTAAGAGTTCACAGCCTAACAGTGTTGCCATGCTTGATTCGTGCTGTGTAACATAGAACACAGGGTGACAAATAGAGAGGCTCGTGGCTGACCCTCCTCCTCCTGTGCAGAGATTACTTGCCTTCCCATTACTTAGCAGGAGGGAGTAGGGGGAAATGAATGACTGCTCAGCCTTCAGCCTAGCCACAGGGCTTTCGCATAGTCTGGTAGCAGTGGCTGCTGCAGCCCCTTGGGAGCAAAGTGTCCTTTCTAGGAAGTGTTTTGTGAGGTGCTTGCCCTTTGTATGAGTAACTTCAGGCTTGCTCAATAGCTAGGCACTGCTTTCCACACGTCTTCATGTTAATCTTACACCTGTCTCTGCTTATGACCTTCCTGAGGTCTTCCAGACATTTGGTAGCAATCTAGGTAGAAAGTAACTCATAGCTGCTCAATATCACATTGTTATTTAGCCAAAGCATCATTTTCTAATTCTACAGGTTTGCCATTCAGATCTCCTTAGAGGTTTCAGTAGGAAACTCTTCTAACTACATTTTCCTTACACAGTCAGCCTTCACTTTTACATGAGGCATCCGTGTCTCGTGGCAGAGTAATCACATTAGTGTTAGTTTCTCATTAAAAAAACTGTACGCTGCAGGAAACCTGCATTTATGTGGAATTTTACTGACCCTTTGGCCAGGTCCTGTGGCTGTCTACCCTGCTATACTTCTGAAGCAGCTTGGAGATTTTCACTGGACTACTAGATTTCAGCAGCATTGGTGGAGATCAGAGTCTGTGCCACACTCACATACGACTGTGCTACTGCAACTCTCTCCTGTGCAGACTGCTCACAGAAGGGACAGACGCTGCTATAGTTCCCCTCAGTGCATTCCCGGATCTTGCTGAGCTGCTTGCCATAACTGATGCCTCACTGCAGCCTTTTGCAGGTTGCTGTGGATTTTCCAAGGGGCAGTATTTGCAATTTCTTAACCATTGTCCTTGGTATCACTGGTTACAGCTTTTCTGAACCATAGCCAGTGATATTTAAAGCTATACACATGTTCATCTAAGCTATCTGTAAATAGGAAACATAGTTCTGCATCTCATTTACTATCGCTGAGTAATAGCACTTTTGCCAGCAAGTATTTCACAGATAAGTCAGGGAGGTGATCATTTTGTCTAGGTCACACAGATGTGTGTGCACGACTCTCAGACTCTAGGGAACCATTACAAGTATGGGAAACACGTACACAATTGTCTCCTGCATCTGGATAGTAAAGCTTCCTGGTGTTTTTACCTGATTTTCTGATTCAGAGAATAACAGAAGATGTGCTGGTCCTATTGCAAATGTACCCAGCAGTTATTTTCCAAGTCTGGTGAAGAAAGACTGCAAACCCAAAGGAATTAGTTTCTGGTGTTTTAATACAGTCAAGGTTGGCATCTGCTGTACTGGGGAAAATGGCCCAAGTGCTTGTGGTACCACATAGGGAGATTTTCCCTTCTGTATTAAAAGGTTTAAGCTCAGAAGATGAGGGTTTCCTTCATGATATCCCAGCCTTGGCCTCAGAATTTTTATTTTAATGTGTCTAAACTCATTATCTCATGGTACCAGGTTTTCAATACACTGCTTGTAATCAAGGGTACTAAAACATTATTTCTGGTATTAATCATGCCTTTTTGTGCAGATAGAGGAGTTTCCTCGGAAGCAGAAAAGCGTACCTATAGTTTTGTCTTTGAAAATAGAGATTTACAGCAGTTTCATTATCTCATGTCCTAACCTGTGTTGATCTGTGTTTTGCTCTATGTCCAAGAAAATGGATGCATAGCCTTGTAATTGGTCATGTTCTATCAGAAGTGAAAATGGGTTAAGCCATCATCCTCTCCTACTGAAGCCAGTGGCAAAGCTCTCATTGAATTCAGGGAGAAAAAATTCCTGGCAAAAAGTAAATTCAGGAAAAGACTAATCAGCTGAGCCTAGTTATACATAGCTAAGGGTGGCAGTTAGATGTAAAACTCTACGGCTCCTAATCTGTCTTTTCAGATGTGCCAAGAGCATTTTGTGCAGTTAATTTTCATTGATACTTGAGGAAATACGATTTTGTAGCACGCCTTTAAAATGACTAGAATCTTATTGATGTAAGAGCCTGTGGCTAATTGAAGTAAATATAGATGTAAACTTACGGACAATTCTATTGCTGTCCCTCTGAAATCAGACTTGTGAGCTGTATTATTGTTATGAATGCATCATATTATACATACTATAATATTAATTTATGTACATGGAAGATTCACTCTCATTTTTTTGTTAAATTCACAAGGAGGTGGAGAGAACTGAGGGACACTGAGACAGAGGGAGAGGAGAGTGATTAGTTAATTGTCATGAATGACCGGAGTTAGTATTCTTTATACTGACTTTCTTTTAATATTCAAGAATGATAAATGATATTTTTTGCTTTGTTTGCACAAATATTTTTCCCCTACATCTGGCACATCTGTGCATTACATCAATGTTCATTTTTATCATTCAGATTTATTGAATATATTGCTTTTTATGCACAAGGGTATTTTGTTTAGTGGACAGCTCTATGATTTCATCAAACTGTGGAATATTACTCCCATGGCTTTACAGACATTTATTACCTCAATATTGTTGTGATTTTTATTTAGCACAGCTAGAGATAAATTAAGAAGAAAGTAATAGGAATAGTACAAATAAATGAAATCTCTTTCAATAGATCACATCAGTCAGAATGATAATAAAATGAAGGAGATATAGATAAAATTATTGGCAATCAGAATGAGGCAGAATCAATACAAAATACAGAAATTCATAAACTAAAAGCACAAACAGTTTGCGAGAAGTTGAGGAGGAGGCCAAGATTTCATAAAAGATCAGGCCATTGCTCATAGAGGGTAGGAGCCTTTTTTTCTCATTAAGGATAATATAGTTCTCCTCAAACAGCTCCATCAAAGAGGTGAACCAATTTGTTGTGCAAGGAGCGATCTGGCAAGAGTATCAGTCTCCAGACGTGGTCCATGACTGCTAGGCTTGCTAGCTAAATGGTAAATCAGCACTGTGGCTCAGGCTTGTGAACAGGGCAGATGCTGCTGGACCAGGGTATTAAGTGGGGATAAAGAGTGCCCAGTCTGTTGCTGATGGGCAGAGGGTTTTAAGAGTGGATGAGAGAGATGCCACTTTTGCACTGTTCACCTTATACACATGCACAATTTCTTTGGAGCAGAAGGAGTGATGAGAACAAAATGTGTCCTACAATGAACGAGCGGCACACGCATGGCTTGCGCTGCGGACTGCAGCACGCAGAACAGCTGGCAGAAGAGAGTTGTGCAAGGCATGTTTCAGCCCGCTGCAGCTGATGAAAGTACTTGCCTGGATGGATGACAGAAAGATGCGCTTCAGGGTTCTCTGCATGAGAGCCTTTCCTGATGTAGTGCTTGGAAGGTGTTTCTCTAGCTCTTTATTGATTCTTCCTCTTTTCCTGCCCCTCTATTACTTATCTAGTGCTTTGCCAAAGAGTTCACGGGGTACTATTTCCGTATGGTCACAGAGTCAGTGGGGATTTTGTAGGCTGCAATTTTCAAAAGTACTTGTTGTTGGCCTAATCTTGGTCTCACTGATACTGCTGAAAATTTTACCATTGACTTCCAAATAGAAAGGAGTCTGTCTGCTTAAATTTTGCCTGTTGTCATTTCCTGTAAAATCATCAGTGTCTCTATGGATATGTATCATTTGCTCATGAAATTATTTCAGCATCTCTCTGAAACTTTTAATTAGAAGAACATTTTGTGTTTTGCAAAACACTAAGTAGTTTTTCTCTTCCATGTCTTAATTAATTGTGTCGAGAAAAAAAACCCAAGCTCATCCCTCAGCTTTAGCATTGCTAAATGTGCTGAAGTGTCTTTTTTACAGATGTCCTTAAGCAGACAATTCACAGGCATGAGACTGTGGCAAAAAGATGACTATTACTAGCAAAAATACAATCTTCAGAAAAACAGATTTCTTCCTTCTCTCAGATCTCAAAGTTGGAGCAGTTGAAATTCTCTTGTTAAAAGGAAATCCAAAGCTCCTGTTCAAAAGACAAAGAAGTTTTGAGCCTTAGAGGTGTTCCCTTGTGCTCTATTTCTGTGTTCTTGCCTGTGATTCTGTCCTCTGAGTCTGGCTCATTGATTCAGGAGATGTTAGACTTGTGACCAGAAATGCTAAACCCAGGTGTGGATCCTGGCTTCCTGTATGGATAAGCTCGCTTCAGTCAGGAAAGATGAGTAACATTTATGAGAGCTCTTTAAGTGTCCATCTTATCCAAATGTGCCTATTCTGTTTAAAACAGAAATTTATTTGTATAAATCTTGAATATTGTAAAGATTTAAGATTCCAGAAAAAAGATGGCCGCGGAAGGCACGCGGCTGTCCAGGTCTCT
>KL280512.1:6089-16510 GCA_000699545.1 Podiceps cristatus | reverse complement strand
TCCGTCCTGGCTGAAACCAGGACAAGCACCCCAGCCCACACAGGTGGATGGCAGTGTTCCCTGTAAGGCTCCGGGGCAGAGATCCTGCTGGATTCCCTCTTTTCCAAGGCACCATCCTCTGGTGGGTGCCTGCAGCTCAGGACCATTGCAGCAGCTGTGCTGCAACCTGTAAATACTCTGCAGGGCTCGGTGACACGTGAGATGTACTTCTCCTTCGGGTCAAGGTAGAGCCGCGGCGTTGCAGAAAAAGCATATCCTCTTGAACAGCAGCCAATTCACTGCCTAAGTAAACGGTGCAGAGTTTGGACTAGGCATGCAGCGTGTAGAAACTCATCCGGCTGTGCCATTGCTGTCTTTGGTTTTACGATTTGTGAATCTGATTAGTTTGGGGCTTTTTTTTAAAACTTTGTTCAGGAATTAGATCCATCACCTCCTGTGACTTTATCACCAGCTTCAAATTAATATTTAACACAAATCTTTTTAGGCTTTTGGTATACTATAGAGGCCTATGTCCTTTCCCCCACTATTTCATAAGGTTCTAGAAAAGTGCAATCAATCAGTCCAATACCTGAGTCACAAAATTAAAAAGAGAAAGGAGTGACTGACTAAAATAGGCAAAGCAAAGCTCTGTCAGGTAAAACCCGCTACTGAATTACATCTAAAAAGGAAATGCTGAGACAAGTATACAGCCATCGCTGTATATTTAAGGCGAAATTCAGCTCGCTGACTCCTTTGCCTAAGCAACGGGGCGAAGCGAGTGTGCCAAGAGGGACGCAGCAATGCCTTGCAGCAAACGCGAACCAGACTCTTCCAGGAGGGAGAGGGGGCACGTGGCACCAGCCGGTGCGGTCTGGGCACCGACGGCCTTGGGAGCAGCTGCGTTTATGGCTCTCTTCAGCAGCTGCTATAGGTAAGGTATCTGTGAGGTCCCTGTTGAATTTTAAAACAGCTCAAAAGAAAGTATGGGAAGATTGCTGCCTGCCTGGCCCATGTCTCCCGTGTTTGGAGTGGGTCTGGTTCAGGCTGCACCAATTAGTGTGTAATAATAGAATTGTTGTTCACATGAGTACCATTTATAGGGATTGGGAAGAAACAAACCTTTATACGGGAATACGTTTGTGGATAAAACAAAGGGGAATGCTTTATCTTTTTTAGCTCTGTGAGCCCCAAATCAATTGAGCTGTTTACCTGTTCAGCAGTCAGTGTGGTCAGTAATTAATGGTTTCACTGTAACCTTAAATATCAAAGCTTATCCAAGTTTCCAAGCTTAACTATCACTCCTGGTGATCACTGTTTTCTGTCAACTGGGAAAAGAAGAATCTGAGGGGTTTTTTGTTTCCTTCAAGAAGAGACTGTTCAGGATCTTTGACAAGAGTTAAACTAGACTTTTTTTTTTTTCAATTTTTTTTTGGGGGGGGAGGGGAAGAAAAATTGTGTGTAATAATCTATCTCAAAATGATTCTAGTTTGTAAGTGGGAACACCCTTTCCCCCTGTCCCTCCCATCTAGTTATTAGCAGTTTGCCTATGATCACATTTCTCAAGTATTTTGTCCTCACCCTGTATCCTTCTGTGGCACGACGTACTAACTTGTGCAATCAGCCACATTCATTGACAAAAGATATTTACCCAAGTCCAGTTCCTGGTGGTGAATTTTGCACCAGGGTAAAGCAAGTCACGTTTATGAAATTCAGATTATGGGAAGCCTTCTGGAACAAGGCAGTAAAGGCTGCAGGGCTGATTTGGGATGTGGCTGCTGGAAACCTAGACAAGAACCATGGAGGTACTGAAGCAGTCAAATCCTTTTGAGACTCCTATTTTTCCACTAATTTCAATTGGGAGTTATGTGCCAAATTAGGAGCCGAGTGTTCAGGTACATTGGGTCTACCCTGTGCTTCTTGGGTCTTAATTTCAGTCCCTGAATTTTGTAAATGATGCAATGGGTATTTTTTGACTGATGGAAGGAGTATTTGCCATAATGATTTTCCCCCACCAGTATTACAGGAATTGCTCTATCAGATGCCTGGCACTGCCCGGTACTCAAGTCTCTAACAAGGGCTATAAAGCACTCCATAAGAAGCACTGTTTGGAAAGGGAGTTTCTCAATAATCCCTTCAGTTCCTGAAATTTTGTGCCCTGAAGCAGGAGGAAGGTGATCTGTCGTAACATTTTATCCTGCTTTATCATTGTGATCTAACTGCAACCATGACTGTTCCCCTTAAAGGCTTAAACGTTTTTAGATTTCAAAATATTTTGGTCTCGGGTATGTAATAGTGAAATTACCTCAATAAATAAATGATGAATTATGTAAGAAAAGTCTTTTTATTTCTTTCAAATCTGGAGCTTTTAAGTTTCATCCCCTGCTCCCAGTATTGAAAAAAGGGGTAAGATGGCAGAGCCCAGTTTCTCTACCCTCCATCACCATGCTTCTCTCGTGACTACTTACACTAACCCCTCTGAGGGAAAAATCCAGCCCTGGTGTCAATCAAGCGCTGAGGATTATTCCTATCAAAATTAAAAAATCCTGAGCCGGTGAAAAGGTGTCCTCTAATACACAGAATTTTCAAATAGCAGAGAAATCAGGATTGGGGCAAAGTGATGCTGTCGCGATAGTGTCCCTACCCTTGGGACATAACCTGTGCTGCAACAGATCCAGGGGAGCCACCAGCTAAAATGATGGATAGGTTGTCCTGATTTCCGCCGAGCATCAGGCTGGCGCCCTTCTCGGGTGCTACAGAAACAGCTTCAAGTCGCCTTTGTCCCGTCAGGCGGTCGCAGCGGTGACAGCTGCTGCTGCTGTGCCCGGTGAGGCGGGTGGGACCGCGGGCATCCTCCCTGGGACGCCGCCGGTGGGAAGGGGGCGAGACGAAGGCCTCCAGTGGTCCCGCAGCCTGGCCACGCTGCAGCCGAGCCCTCAACATTTGGAGCACTTCCCTGGGCTCAGCAAACACCAGCCTACCTGGCCGATCCCTGCCTCTTGGGCCGGGGTCAGAGCAAGCAGTGCCTGGCAGGAGATGGGTGAAAAGATGGCGAAAAAAAAAAAAAAGGCAGCTATCAGCCGGTGACTTGTGCTGGGAGGTGGCGGGTGAAGAACCTTGCTCCATTTCAAGGTGGTGCTTCACCTGCAAGTGCCCGCTGTGAGTGACACTGCTGGGCTGGTGCTGCCCTTCACCCTTTTGGCTCTCAGCAGGCGCCGCAGGTGAAGAGTTTCATCGCGGAGATTGGACTCTGCTCTCGCCTTGACAGCCCGAAACGGAAAGCGGGGAAAGGAAAAAGGTAATAAATGGCTGGAGAAAAGCAAAAGCAGGACAGAGAGCGGTGAGAAGCAGGATGTGTGTTAAATAGTAATCATAATTCAGTGCACCCAGCCCTCTAATTCTGGGGGAATTTGACACCAATAAAAGCGCTTTACTTAGCTATTTTAACTTCTACACTTAGAAGTAAAAGAACTTTACAATTAAAAGTGAAAAGTGATGGTGAATTTTTATAATGTTATGTTTAAAATGCTGTGTAAGATGATGTGGGTAAAGCAAAAAGATAATTTTCTTGATCTTCAGTCTAACAAATAATTATAATGGTTGTTTCTGGGAGAAATCCAGGGAAAAAAACCCCTCTTTTTTCCTGTTTTTCTGAAGTCTGCATTCCAGAATTTATATGCCTTGATTTTTGTTGGTTTTGTTGCCCTTTCTTAAGACAACCTGCACATGACTTTCAGTGTTGCTGGGCGCCTGATGCCACTTCCTTTGACTTCAGAGTGAAATTCAACCTCCAAGGTGTGAACCATGCAAAATCAGTAAGCACATCTGAACGTCCGACTGCCTGTTACTGGGGAAAGAAGCCCGTCGATTTAGAGACGGGGATGTCAACGCAGCTTTAAAGTTCACAGACCCATCTCTTTCCAGCCAGTTGCATCCTAGGGCTTACGGGAGCGGGGGACAGCACAGCGCCGAAGCGTTTGAGCGGGCTCCTGGCTCCTGGGGGAATGGCTTGCATGGGGACCAGGAGGCTGATCACAGAGCTGCAACCTTCCCGCTTCAGCCGTGGTGAGCTGATACCTTGAACCAGGTCCCGGCGTGCAGCAGGGGACATGGGGAAGTGATGCTTATCCCTCCCATAGGATACATCGGACAGCAGTGAAAACTGTCCTAGATACGTGTTTGGGAGGCGACTGCACCATATAGCCCATCCCTGAAGTTTTGAGCATAAAGAGGGGCTTTTTGTTCCAGTGACGTGAGGCATACGCGGCTGTACCTGGTGGCTTACAGTTTGCTGCCAGTTAACATGGGAAAACTGGTTGAGAGGCTGCTGCTGGAGGAAGGCGATTTGGGTGGAAAAGATCACAAATCAGCAGAGCTCTCAAGTTTCAGTAGAGGAGGGAGTGAAAGCAATGGACTAATGAACTTAAACCAGAAGACTTCAACCCGCTCAAAGAATTGGTAAATGCAGTCTTGTGGAAAGGAATTTTAATGGGAAAGGGAACCCCGGGAGAACTGTCGGCTCCTAAAAGAGGCACTGAAGATGTGATGAAAAACCACCGTGATGCTCGCAGCAAGAGCGGGGAGAGGCCAGTGTGGCCACCTAGGAAGATGACCTGGCAGTCAAAAAGGTGGTGAAAAAGGTGGCTTGCAGGCAGGCAGTGGAAGGAAACCTTCCAACGCTGTCCCGTATGACACTTTCATGGGCAAACTAGGCACATGTGCTCTTCATTAAACTACTGTAAAGTGGGGTAAAAAGCAGGCAAGGGATGGGGCAAGTGTACAGAAGAGAGAAGAGGAAGAAAGAGGGGTGGAGAGGGAAGAAGGCATGAAATGGCGTATTTTTTTTACTAGTGCTGTGGTTTAATGCAAATGCCTTTGTCTTCACAGTAGTGGTGTGTGGCAGAACCTGATTTGCCAGATTAGTAAATGCAAACCTGACCTATGGGAGAAAAATATTAAGATCCTTTCCATGAAGATCTTTGTTTGCTCAAATGAGGGAGAAAAGCGAGCAAACCCGCTGCAATGCCTCCAATAATGAAGTTCCCTTTTATATACTAGAGGGTGGGGTCTTTAAATACACAAATTTGAGTGATTAACAAAAAATAAGGAGGCGCGTTTTTCTAATGGGTAGACTACAATAGGTAGTTTTGCCAGGTCCCACCCACAAACTATTTTAATAATGTTATTTTCCCTCATTTGCAATGAAACTTCTTTCTTAGGTTGCCCTTTGCAAAGTGATTTCTTAGGAGTGCTTAGATAATTCAGGGGTAGGAGTGCAGCAGGAGCGAGGAGTCCTCCTATTGATTTTTGTATAAGATCTACTTTTAGAACATGTCCCAGCCATTACTTCACATGGTCTAAAGTTTTTTGTATGTCCCAATCAGTAACAGGACAGAGATTACTATAAAACTTAAAATAACAATCAATGGGATTAGAATGTCAAACATCGATAAAAAACATCAGCTAGGAGAATTATTACCTCTGTTATTCTGTGTTATAAATTCATTGTAAACTAGAGGAATTCCAGAAATTTCCAATTACATTCTGAATTATGTCTTTGACATTTCACCAAAGATAATAAAATCACGCAGATTACAGATAAACACAAAATTGCCTCTTTGATTTATGATTGGTGGGAGGAAGGCTGATTAGATATGAAAAAATCCATGCATGTTATTTATGTAAATAAATAGAGGCAGGAAAGCGTGGGAAGTTCTGGTGAAAAGATGATGGCTCTCTCAGTGACCTTTTCCCTCTGGAAATTACAGTTCATTCCCTGGGAGGATCACTTGCCATGCTATACGCAACCGCTGCGCAGACAGGCAGGAGCAGAAAATGGAGACCGTAGTGAAAAGAATCTGACCTGACACGTTAGTTTGTTAACAAGGCAAATCTCGGGATACTTATAATGAAATACATCTATAAACATTCCTATGTGGTGGGTAGGTCTGCAAAGGTTACTTTGCACTGCTCAGAGAGAGGCGTTCGTTTGATGCTCTCAGATTTGGATAAGCAGGAATAAAGTGCAGTGCCACTGAGAAAATGAAGGTAACTCAAACCACAGGCTGCCAGGGCCAAGATTTCTGCAAATCAGGTGTGTTTTTTGGGTTTTTTTCCATGTTAGTTGATCTCCTAAATAGTATGATTAGCAACGTGCAGAACACCTGTAATCCTAAATTAAGATAGTAGAAAATTTAAGTATAGAAAGGGTGATTACTATTCTGATGTTACATGGTGCTGCGGCTGTGTTCACAGACAAACTAGGTGCACTGGCCAGTATATGGTATGTGGATGTTGGAAAAGGTTGTTTCATCACGGATGAGTGCATATACTGTTCCCCCTTCATATAGACAAGTGAGCGCAGAGTGGTAGCCTGGTGGGCTGGCAATGCATACAGCAGCGCAGTCTAGGGGTTTATACGGACCATAGTGCCTCTTAGTGCTGTATTCGTGACTGGAGCACGTTGTGTGCTCCATCAGTTTTGCAAGCCGGAAAAAACAAAAACAAAAACCACAGTATGTTGTGGCTTAGACTGCCAAAAATGGTGATTCTGGAAGCAACAAGAGACAATCAACAGCTGAGTCTGCTGGTGCCTCGGCACCTCTGGTGCAGTGGGAAAGGCTTCATAAAGGACAGCGTTATATTTGTGTGATCTGGATGGATGGAAAATACATGCAGCTGAATATGGAACCCATGCATCCCTTGCTCTTGAGTTGGGTGACGTGTTTGGATTGCAGCAAGTTATGTGTCTACTGATGCATGGTGTTGCATTGACAGTTTGCAACTCCTTAGAAATTTCATTCGTGCTAGTGAAGTAGGACAGTACCCAAATGGATACATTTTACATAAAGAAATGACATCGTAAAATCCCAGAAATGGTGGTTGGATGGGACCCTGAAAGTCACCCCACTCAAAACAGGACTACCACCAATGTTACACCATTAGGTCAGCTGTGCCTTTACCCAGCCAAGTCGTGAAAAGCCTCCAAGGAAGCTGCCGCCACCACCTCTCTGGAAAACCTGGTGGGGAAGGATTTCCCAATGGCAGCCTGAACCTCCCCATCTGCCACGTGTGACCATTGCCCCTTGTCCTCTGGCACCACTAAGAAGAGTTTGGCTCTGTCATCTTTGTACCTGCTCTTCAAGCAGCCACAGGCCGCTGTTCCATCACCCTTTGCGCTCCTCTTCAGCAGCTGAAACAATCCCAGCTCCCTCCACTTCTCTCACACCGCACCTGCGCTCCAGGACCTGGACCATGGTGGCAGCCCACCTTTTTTTCCACATCCCCCATTTTTTCCATGTCCCCGTGAAGCAGGGCTCCCCAAAGAGGATGCTGTACTCCAGAAGCAGACCTACCAGTCCCACGCAAATGTCCAGTTCAATCTGCTGGCCACCCTCCCCCCAGCACTGCTGAGCGTGCAATTTTCAGTTCTTTGCAATGAGGTCATCGTCTCATACTCCTCTTGTCACCCACCATAGCCCCCAGGTGCTTCTCAGCAGAGCTGTTACTTCCCAGCTTGGGGTTACTCTGTCCCGGCTGCAGAACTTTTCACGCCTCCTTGTTGAACTTCATGAGTGTGACTTCATGGGTGAACTTGGAGGCTGGTGCAGTCCTCAGGTTTTTGAGGTCTATTTATTGACACTGTACTATTCGCCTCGTCAGCCACTGCCTTAGTTTAGTACCATCCAGATTTGTCTAAGGATGATACATTTATGGATTTGCGTTCTACCTCATTCAGGTCTTTGATGGGAACGAAGAATGATGCTGGCACCAGTATCACCCCTGGGGCACCCTGCTTGTTACTAGCTACCGAATGGGCATCAAGACCCCGTGGGCCAAGGAATTTTCAAATCACCTGACAGTAAAACAGGTATCAGATCATCCGACAGATGTCCAGCCCAGACTCCCTCAGCTTCCAAACCTATGTGCCATGCAACCGTCTGCTGCTTGCTTAAGGCTCCTTCTCATTTCATCTTGCTTTCTGATACAGGGGACAAGATGCAGAAAGAGGCTGATGTTGCTGCTGTGGTAAGGGTATGTGGTTCTTGGGCTTGCTCTCCTTGTAATTTCTCACAATTCTCACAGTACACTGGTGACACAGTAACATAGTTCCAGGAACTACCAACTCTTTCAGTCGCTCACAGCTCCCAGTACTCTCTCGGCCTGTATCTCTGTGACACCATGTGCCTTCACCTTGCAGGGACACCGAAAATCTCTCTTCTTCTTGACTTTCTTGATTTCCCACATCAACCTATTTTTTTTCATAAGCTTCACATATCCATCTTCATTCATTTCCTTTCTCTCCAGATGTTTTTTCCTGAATGGTGCCCACCTCTGCTGGCAAGCCAGCCCTGGCCCTCCCTCCGTCACTAACGTGGAGCAGCACTGCTGGAGGTCCCAGGCAAGAGCAGCTCCTGTGGGTGGGGAAGTGCCTGCGGGAGGGCACGGCCATGGCCCACTGCCCTCTCTCCTGCTCTTTGCTCCCTCTCCGAGCCAAATAACGCAACATTTGTTCTTGAGAAGCAGATGGGGATGAATTGGCAAAGAGCCCGGATTCTTTATAACTTAATCTCTGTCTACTCAGCTGTAAGTAAAGAGAGTTTTGTCTGAAATAACACGATCCCTTTGGCTTCTCCACCAAATATTTGCTCGCTGACATCCTTTTTCCTTGTATTGTTATCCCAGGAGAAGAAATGGAGAGTTAGATTTCCAGCTACTGAGAAAAATTATCCAGGGGCAAGGGAGGATGGATGAGAGGCCATTCACTAAAAGGCAGATTACTTCTGATGAGGATATCATGCCACTTATGAGCTTTTATCTCTCTATAAAATGCTGTGCTGCCTCAAGTATTGCAATAGAAGGAATTCATCATGTAGGGAAGTGCAGTCTTCTGTTTATTCTAAGGAAATCACTCTGAGACAGATAAGTTGAGGAATTCCCATAGAGACATTATGAAGTCTCAGGGTAGGTGGCTCCTCCAAGGAGCTTTGGAGACTATCTGCAGTTTTTACTGCATTGGAAAACCTATTTTGTTAGGAATGGGCAAAAAATTAGATCAATAATAAGCTGACAAGTGACATCATATTTCAACATGCAAGAGGTCACAACCATATTCCTTTACCTATAATATGGCAACAAACCTTTAAACATCCATAAACTTTTTCTTTGTCAGACAAAGTACAAATGTGCATTTAATCTTTCTCCCTTGACCATCTTTTTCAGTTCTTATGGAACTGGGAAAAGGGATGGTCACATGTAACTCCTGCAGAAGCTACAGATGGGACGTAGCCTAAAATCCTCACAGGGACACGAGGTGCCTTCCCTCTTCTCCACTTGCCCACTGCGTTGAAGAAAATGCTGAGTGAAGGGGTGTTAGCTGGCAGGGAGTGGTTGGCAGGTGGAGATATTACTACCTGGCATCAAGCTAAGGCCAAAGTCAGGAACACAGACTATGACCATATCAGATATTGCTGGTACATCCTGAAAGTTTTCCAGCCCCCAGCAAAGGCAATACTTTCCATTTTACCTCCCTGGTAAGATTAAATCCTGCCCTGATGGGACTGGGGAGCTCCCGCTGGACCCAGCCTGGGTAATGAGTGAGAACAACTCCTGCAAAAGGAGCCAGGCTTTGAACTCCTGAGTTTTACCCATGTGAGGCACACCAGGAGCCTGGTTTATCCGAACATCTAGACAGGAGTCACGTGGCCAGGAGTCGGTGCAGGGATGGAGAGGAAAACAGCACAGGGCACGGCGGGCTGGCACAGTGGGCTGGCAGGAGCACCGGAGGAGCTGGCTCCATTCCCGGGCTGCATGCTTTTCCTGCACTCGTAGCGACCTGTAATGTAAATTATCTGCCCGACCCAGGGCTGAGAGCAGAGGGCATCTGATGTGACACTGGCAAAGTGAAGGAGCTGGTGCAGAAAAACAGCGCTGCAGGTTGGCAGGCAGTGAAGACTCGACCACAGAGGGTACCCACCATCTCTTGCTAGTGCTAGTCAGGGCTATATTTAGACTATCTGGTTAATGAATAAAAGATATGTGAGAAAATAGCTGATATTTCTGTGTGCATAGTGACGGCGCTTGGTGGCACTTCAGAGGGCAAGAAGCCAGCCCTAAGGCTACCTCAAAACCACCCAGTGAGTGTGAACACCCCGAGCGCCATGCGGGGTTTCCACTCCCACCCTGCTCTCTGTGGCCTCAGCAGCCCGGCAGAAAGAGGAGGCTGCACTGGCTGCCCCCCTGCTTCAACCGGGTCAGTGCCCACTCCAAGCAGAGCAGCCGCGTGTGTCCGCCCCGTGCCACTGAACAAAAGGCTGCCAACCCGCTCTGGACCTCGGGCCGGGCCCCCAAGGATGGCTGCTGAACTCTCCCTCGCTGCCTGTTGATAAGCTTTGGTGCATCGCAATTCCCCTTTCCAATTACCAGCCCCGCTCCCGCGCTGGCTG